>JABSNV010001038.1:0-75814 GCA_024085815.1 Flaveria linearis | reverse complement strand
GATGATGATTAGATGAATGATGATAGTAATAATAATAGAGTTAGATTCTTTTTTGTCCCTGGTTTTTTTCCAGTGCTTGTTTTATTTTTTTATTGTTTCTGTACCCGTGTTTCAAAAAAAATTCCAAAACAATCATTCCGTCAAAATTCCTAGATAATGTCTGTTACCACCAGGGTAAAAAAACATCATTTCTAATAATAAATTGCTATTTTCATCCTATTTTTATATCACTTTTCTCATTTCAGCACACGTAGTCAATCACATTCGCAGTCATCATTTCTTCATCTTCTTCTTCTTCAATGTGATGGTTTGTTTTCTTCATCACCCTAGTGATAATTAGGTATGATTATAATCTCTATTTGATTTTAAGCTTTTAAAAACATTAGTACTATTTGGATATGACTGGACTGACTAAGTTTAAGCCTTAGATCTCAAGTTTACTCTCACTTTCATAGAAGATGTGTTTGAATCTCATTTACGTAACTAAACATTTCTGTTCTTCCATTGTAACTTCTAACTTCATATGTTTCTTTTAAAATTTTGGTATGTTACAAACATCACTTATTAATATCGAAAATTTGTATCTTACATTGTAAGGCCCTATTTCCGGACAACCCACAGTTGACTTTCAATCATCGGGTTCACGTAATTCTTAAACTTTAAATTGTCACATCTGACCGACAGCGGAATCATTCGGGGCGTACGAGTATGAATAGATTGTTCATAGCATATGAAATTAAATAAGTTAAAATATTATTAAATGTTATTTCATTGAATAACACTAATCAAACATACATTACAATCAAATAAAAAATCTAATAAACAAATGATACTGTCTTTAATTTTAACTAAGTCGAAGCCTAAATATACATATAGAAATCCACTAATCTGTATTCAAGAAATAATGGTAAAAAGTAACTAATCAGCTAACGAATTAGCCAGTGAGTAAATACAGTTTGAATACATATATAGATTGATTAAATTAACTAAAAACATTCAATTCACATGACAATGTTAAGACTATAAATACAATAGTGTAACATAAAAGACAAATCAATACAATCAAACTTAATGACTGAATTGACTCGCTCCGTAGACGAAACCTTAAGAATGAATGATTCCGGTCCTAATCACCACGCGACTAAAACAAATGGGGTGGGTTTGTCAAACCAATAGATCTATCATTGTTAGGGTCATGCATGAATTAATGATTGTGTTATCATCAAATTTATCTAATTATGAACACATAATTGCAAGTAGTAACATATCATGTCTTAATTAAATTTAGAATGAAATAAAATAACAATAAATATCAATGATTGAATATTGTATCACATGATTTTCCTAAACTATAAAATACATAAAAGGACAATGAATACTCACATTGATATTGAATACGTTTTAAAAAGGAATAATGCTAAATTAACATCAATGTTTCCTCACAGTTTTAACCTAAGAAAAGATATTGAAAATATAATAATAATGTGATTAAGAACTAAATATGAATTAGGGTTTTAATTGGGATTTGGGTTTTACAAATAGTTTAAATAATATAGTGTAGTTTAATTTTATAATTTGATTAAATTATATATAATACATTGATTAGGTTATTGAATTTGAAAGCAATAATAATAGAACTATTAAAGATAATTAAAATATTTAACTTATAGCATTTGTATGAATACATGTGTGGAAAATAAAAATAATTAATTTAATAATTAATTAAATAATGACTGAGTCAAAATAATCAATTAAATAATTAATTATTTAGATTATTTATAAATATTGATTTAAAATGATTTGAAATAATTTAGGTTTGACTTAAAGTGATAAAATATAAAATTTATAAATCAGTGTTGTTATAAACATTAAAAACCTTAAAATTAAATAAGAAAATAATATTATACTTTTAAATTTTTAAAGATTAATACATAATTTCTGAAATAATTTTAGTTAACAAACAATTTTTATATTAAATTGTGTTAATAATAATTCTAAAATTTAATTTTGATAAAAAAACTGATTTAAAAATATATACGGATGTATATGTAATGTGTGTTACCATTGGGCCAAGGCCCCAAACCTGATTTAACGCTTCCCTGATATTCTTAAAAACATTGAATTCTTAGTTCCCTAAATCCACATGAACCCTAACTTTGATTTGTTCCAAATTGATTATGAAAACGAAATGTTAATTGATACAAACATGGGGCTTTTTTTAAAACGCATGACTGACTGGGTAAGATCTGACTGAGTCAGAAGCTGGCCCAGTTAGAAGTTCTGACTGGGTATGCGTCTGGCTGAAACTTGGCTGTTTGATTCGGTATTAGACTAGAACCAAATCGATTCACACCACCAGCACAAACACCACCGTCACCATGCACATTCCGACCACCACTGCAATCCACCGCCCCTTCGCCACCGTCCATATAATCGATTCACACCACCACCACCGCAATCCACCGAACCGCCACCGCAATCCACCGAACCACCACCGTAATCCACCGAACCACCACCAATCGATTCACATCACCACCACCACAATCCACCGAACCACCACCGCAATACACCGAACCACCACCAAATCAATTCACACCACCACCACAACCACCACTGTCACCAAATCAATTCACATCACCACCACCGCAATCCACCGAACAACCACCATAATCCACCGAACCACCACCAAATCGATTCACATAATCGATCCACACCACCACCACCGCAATCCACCGAACCAACACCAATCGATTCACCAAGTCGAAGGCCAAAGCCGAAGGTGCAGACGAAGGTGGTGAAGGTCTGGGGTCGGATTGTGGGGGGCGGCCGCGGGTTGTGGAGGTGAAGACCGGTCAGCTTGGTCAGCATATTTTTTAGGTCCGTGTAAGCAATGAGACCCGGTCAGCTAAGCACTTTCCCGAAATCAAACGGGTTGACCCACTGACCGAGTCAGCCGGTCAGCCCATAACAAACAGCCCCTAATCATGTGTGAAGCTTTTGAGAGTGATTTCGACCAAAAGCCCCTTATCAATTGTGATTTATATTGTGCATAAGATGGACTTCGTTATATTTACAGGTGGCGATGAAGGTGACAATCGAAGGTTGCTTATGTGTGTTTGTTTAGCGAAATTAGAGTTGTAGCTAGTTCCAAGGCAGTGAGTGGATGATTTACCCTCGGTTATATAGGATCTATTGAGACTGTTTCGAATCGAAGAGTTCAATGCAGGAAAGTTTTTTTATTCGAAGTGATGTTTAATTTGTTGTTTCAACTAAGTTTGATTGCACAATTGAATCAAAATGATTAAACGAGCGTTTCTGGTTGACTGTTTTGATCAATTACACGTGTTTATGGTAAAAGTTTTTTGATTTGGAATCCAATTTCGGTCTGAAATGAATCAAAAGATATGTCTATAATTTTCGAATTAAGAGTGTGTCTAGGTTCGAATATGGTCAACAAACGATTTGAAACGGTTCGAATATTGATTAAATAACTTATTTCTCGCATTTAATTGATCAAAATAGTTAATAATGAATTTTTCTATTATATGAAAGATCAAAATGGATTCGGGTTTGGGTTTATAATTTGAAAACTAGTCCGATTTACATAAATAAAACATCATAACATTACAGTGGAAAATAACATGGTATTACAAGGTTCAGTATATATTATAATAAAGAAAACATAATTAGATACCCTCTTTCAAAATGACAGGTACAATCAGCCGGGTAACCCTATCCTCATGACATGCTTTCATTCCTTATTTCATCACTTTCATACATGTCAAATGAATATGTATACAAAGTTCAGTGTTGTTGAGTGAGTCCTGGTTTTATAAAAATACTTTAGCATATCAATTTTACTTTTCATTAGCTAGTACATTAGCTTTGAATATCACTTTAACTTTACTATCATACTTAAGCAATACTTATTGAGTATTAAGATTTGTTCTTACATCCATTCTTTACTTTATCTTTACTTTCTCTTATCTTTTAAGCATGTGAAGATACATAACTCTGGTTTGGGTGAGCTAGTAATAAATGCACAAGACAAGGGTCCTAGGGGAGCGTGTACGAGACACAACTCTTATCGATCATTCAAGCAGTGCATGAGACAATGCTCCTATCAGAATTAGATAGCACAAGGTACATCTCCTATCAGGTTGAGAAGTGCACAAGGCAAGGCTCCTATCGGGTAAGAATGCAATGAATGCAAAATCCTATCAGTGTTTGCAAGACTCCTATACGTTTTCATATATGAACTTAAACATTTGCATCCATTTACATTCTTTAATTAGTGTTGTTTTCTTTCTTTTTCTCTTTCACTTTATATGACAGTACCTATCATTTACCTTTCTTTTTTTCTTTACTATACATGCTCTATCATACCATCTTTTATATTTCATAAAATACATACTTATATGGTCCTTTACTTTACATTCATCGTCATAAATAACATTTTGTAATCGTCTATAACACTAAACATAACTATCAGGCTACTATAAAACATTGAATATATTAACATGATCAAGTACTAGCAAAGCCGAGTACTCATTCCTAGCGAGTACCCCATCATCAGTCAAATACTTTCATTTATCAAGTACTCTACTAAGGCCAAGAAATTAAGTCGAATACTATATCATGTAAGAACTTTAACGATTACTATAGCATGTCGGGTACTATAACAAGCGAGAACTATACCCAATACCCTACCATGTGGGTATTTTGTCTAGTACTATATTATGCGAGAACTATATAGAATACCTTGTAGTGTCAGTATTCTGTTGAGTACTATGCTATGCGAGATATATACAGATCTAGGTTTTTCAATCATAAAGGTATTGTTCCATTAATTCAGTTCATAAAAATATTATCTTTTCTATGAAAACCATAAAGTTTTAATTAAATAAACATTATAGTTTGCATATAAGCCCTAAATCATAAAATCTATAATGGGGGGTCAATAACTCACATTTTTAGAGATCTTAGATGTAGATACCCCAATTAGGAACTCTACCTCTCAAGATCTTAGCTCTTAACTTTTTTAAATTTCTCTCCCTAGAACAAGCTATCTCTAACTTTCCTCTTTAGGTAAGCTTCTTGCACAAAGAAGGGGCATGGGGCGCCCCATTCCTTTTATAGTAAGATTTAGGGTTTTCAATTTTTCCTGTTTCCAACTTTAACCCTTCAACTTTGAAACATCCGAGAACTTTTGCCCATTTATTTATTCGAGCCTTTTTATAGAATTTCAAAGTGTTATATACATAGCATGGATTGTTTAAAATCAATGTAAGACTAAATCATAATGTACAAAAACACATACATACAAGGTTGCTAATTGAACTGTTTATTATTCTAAACTTCTATGTTCTTGCTAGTATAGATCAAGATAGTTTTACTGTTAGTTAACCGTCATTAATCCTCCATTCTCAATACAATTAATTAACCTAACTAAGATCATGTTGTTGGACCTTGATTTAACAAGTTGTATTAGATCATTTGTTCTCAAATTGGTTAATTAATATTAATTTTTCATTCAAACTTGCTCTTTGATTTTTCTTCGATCATCTGATCAGATAATAAAGCAATTCAAGTTATCATAATCAAAGATGGAGAATTTTGATATTGGCTCTGTTGGGTTTGTTGGACCATTATCAAAGTTGTTTATCCTTTTAAACATGAAAACGCAGTGGATTGAAGCCTTAATAATATGATTCATAATCTGAAAATTAAGGTTAATAACTTAACATCAACAAACCCAAGAACATAGGATCGTTTATATGTGTTTGAACTAGCTATTAAGATGAAACAACAACCAAAAGCAACAAAAGATACAACCTTTGTAGAGCTGCTGAAAATCGGGACTTTTGATGAAGATGATGATGTTCTTGAACAGCCAAAACACCAAGGAGAGGTGTCCTCAAGCTACCATACCCACAAATATCCAACAAACACCTTGTTGCTAGGATTTCAACACCAAAATCGAACCAAGGAGGGCTGAAAATCTGATTTTCAGCTATGAACTCTTCAAAAAATAGAGAGAAAAGTTTGGTTCTTGCATGTTAGAGAGAGAGAAATGGAGTATGTGTGTTCTAGATTGCAAGTCACAAGACAAAAAGCACACCACCACCCCATAGAAGGGGGCGGCCGAAAATCCCCTTTCAAAGGGGTTTTCCCCACTAAAACTTTAACCTATTTTTTAAACTAGTTACTAGTTGAGTTTATAAAATTAACTTTTAATTCTATAACTCATACACACACAATTATATTATCTAATGTTATTTAACTAATTTAAATAAAATTACAAATAATATTCTTGAACAAAATATCCTTATAAGTTGTTCTATCTCATATGCAATTTATTTAGAAAACTCATTTTCTAAATTGGTGTAATTATTTAATTGTATAATCATATCATCAATTAAATATTAGTTGGTGTTTGCTAAGCTTGTTATTGGGTATGACCCGACTTGGATCATAACGTACTAACCACATCAATGTTCTATGTGTCTTGGGCATAAAGAGACCAACAATCTCCCACTTGCACAAGATTCATAGAAGATTGATGCAAGCAGTAAATACCGCCTAACAACAGTTTACTACCCTTAATACGCATGCTAAAAGCCATTCAATAACATCGTCCCCTTCAAGTATCAGACATCTTGCTCTTAACGAATAAGAGGAACAAATTCCATCTTGACTACATACATTTCTCACAATCACCTTATGTCATACCTAAACATAGCCTTATGTACTGACCATTATTTCAGAGCAGCGAAGAACTAGCTCAAGATATAACCTTGGTGAATATCAAAACCCAATATGTATCTCAGGTCGGAGGATACCAAATGATATTCACCTTTACTCAAATTTACTTATGATAAATCAATAAGATTCCATGTTGTAAGATTTGAGACGCGGGTCAATCCAATATTCATATCCCACGAATATCTATGAACCTTGGCAGCAACCAATTGCTCTATATTCATGCCTTATGAATGTCCACCAATCCAAGTTCATAATAGTCTTACCTTCATATTTGTTCCCACAAATATGACTGACTACGGACATTTAGAATAATAATCATATTCATGGATGTAAACATGCTAAAAGGAACATAACTCAAAATATCGTAAATATATAGGAGAGTTAAATATTACAATTGTTCCATATTTTTAATATTAATACTAAACAGATTAATTCTAATCACTAGAATATCGAAGTCCTAAGGCACAAGTATGACTTTCATGCTTTGCCATTTCAAGGAGTTTCTTGAGTGGATCCACAATGTTTTGATCAGTGTCAACTTTGTGAATACATATCTTTCCCTTTTCAACTTCATCCCTTATGTAGTTGAATCTCTGCTCAATGTGCCTAGTCTTTTGATGTCCACGGGGGTTCCTTGATTTGAGCAATCGCACTCTCGTTATTACAAAAGATTTCTAGGGGGTCTTGAATGGTAGAGATCACCCTTAGATCAGCGATAAACTTCTTTATCCATGCAGCTTCCTAAGCAGCCAATGAGGCGGCTATGTATTTAGATTCTATAGTGGACAATGCTACCACGTCTTGTTTTGAACTCTTCCAAGACATAGCTCCTCCATTCATAATGAAGACATACCCCGATTGTGATCGAGAATCATCTCGATCAGTTTGGAAACTCGCATCCATGTAACCCTTTACAACGAGTTCCTCTTCATCAGATTCGTATATTAGAAACATATCCTTAGTCCTCCTAAGGTATTTCAATATACTTTTAATAGCCATCCAATGGCTATTACCTGGATTCTGCTGATATCTGCTTGTCATGCTTAACGTACATCACACGTCCAGTCTAGTGCATATCATCGCATACATGATGGATCCTATAGCAGAAGCGTATGGGATGTCCTTCATACGATCTTGCTCATCCTTTGAGCTTGGACATTGAGATGCACTCAATATTGTCCCTCTTTGAATAGGTACCATAGCTTTCTTAGAGTTTTCCATCTTGAACCTTTTCAAGATTTTATCAATGTATGCACTTTGGTTTAGACCTATCAACCGCCTTGATCTATCCCTATAGATCTTAATTCCTAAAATATAGGCGGATTCACCGAGATCTTTTATGGAAAAACAGCTCCCAAGCCAGGTTTTAACACCTTCCATGGTTGGAATATCATTTCCAAATAGTAGTATGTCATCAACATACAATACTAAGAATGTAATTACACTCCCACTAGCCTTTTTATACACATAAGCCTCGTCAGCGTTCTTGATAAACCAAATTTCTTGATCTCGTCATCAAAACGTTGATTCTAACTTCTCGATGCTTGTTTCAATCCATAGATTGATCTTTTTAACTTGCATACTTTATTAGGATGTTTTGGATCGATAAAACCGTCAGGCTGAACCATATGGACAGTCTTTTTGAGATGTCCATTAAGAAAAGCAGTTTTGACATCCATTTGCTAAATCTCATAGTCATAATGAGCAGCTATGGCAAACAATATCCTAATAGACTTTAGCATTGCCACAGGCGAGAAGGTTTCATCATAATCAACCCCTTGAGTTTGTGTGAAACCTTTTGCTACAAGTCTTGCCTTGTAAGTATCAAAGTTTCCATGCATATCTGTTTTCTTCTTAAAAACCCACTTGCATCCAACCGGTTTGGAGTTAAGCGGAGGGTCAACCAATTCCCAAACTTGGTTGTCATACATGGATTGCATCTCCACGTTCATGGCTTCCAGCCATTTGTCACAGTCCAAATTGGATATTGCATCATGGTATGTAGTTGGCTCATTGGAGTCAACCACGTAGCATCCATCCATGAAAAATCCATATCTTTTAGGTGGAATGCTAACTCTACCAGATCTGCAAACGTTTTATGTGTATTGATCAACCTCTTGATCATCATCAACAACCTCCTATTGATTGCTAGTGTCAACCAAACATGTATCGGCTTGTGGATCTTGATCCTCATCAAATTCCACTGTTCTATACGTCATTCCTTCCATAAGGAACTTGGCTTCCAAGAACTCTGCCTTTCGAGCAATAAATACCTTTTGCTCTGTTGGATCAAAGAAGTAGTATCCTATACAGTCTTTGGGATATCCAACAAATATACACTTAGTGGATCGACTTTCCAATTTGTTTTGGGTGTTAAGCTTAACATAAGCTTCATAGCCCCATATTTTTAAATAAGATAGCGATGGAACTCTTCCATGCCATTTTTCAAAAGGTGTCGAATCCACTTTCTTGGTCGGGGACATTTTCAAAATACGAGCCGCGGAGAGTAGTGCGAAACCCCAAAATGATAGAGGTAGTGAGCTTATAGCCATCATAGATCCAACCACATCCAATAGGGTTCGGTTTCTCCTTTCAGACACACCATTATGTTATGGTGTTCCGGGAGGAGTAAGTTGTGAGACAATCCCACAACTTCTTAGATGATCCTGAAAAGCCTCACTGAGGTATTCACCTCCTCTATCTGAACGGAGAACTTTGATAGTTCTACTGAGTTGATTTTCTACTTCATTCTTGAAGATTTTGAACATTTCAAAAGCTTCATGTTTATGTGTCATCAAGTACACATAACCATAGCGACTGTAATCGTCGATAAAGGTAATGAAGTATCTTTCACCATTCCTTGTCATTGTCTTAAAAGGACCACATACATCCGAATGTATGATTCCTAATAAGTCTTTTGCCCTCTCGTTAGTACCACTAAAGGGCGACTTGGTCATCTTGCCTTGTAAACAAGATTCACACTTATCAAATGAACCATTTTCATTTGTTTTCAAAAGACCATTCTTTTGAAGTGTTTGAATCCGATTCTTGTTTATGTGACCAAGACGACAATGCCAAAGATAAGAATCACTTAAACTCATTTTAAGTTTCTTGGTGCTTGATTAGTATAATGTGTTATTATAGGATGAATTATCATGAACCAATTCATAAATACCATTAAAAGGCATAGCCTTGAAATAAAATACATCATCCATATAAACATAAATACTATTGTTTACAAACTTTAAATCATAACCATATTGTTTTAAAAGGGAAACTGAAATTATGTTCCTAGTCAAACTAGGAGCATACAAAATGTTTTTAAGAACAACTTCCAAACCATTTGAAAGTTTCAAAACATAGTCTCCTTGGGCTTTGACATCAACTTTTGCTCTGTTGCCCATGTAAAGACTTGTGTCTCCCTTCTTAAAGTGCTTATTTCTTTTGAACCCCTGCAACAGATTGCAAATGTGAGTTCCACACCCGGTATCCAATACCCATGTGTTTGAAGAAATAACATTTAAGTTAATATGGATCATGAAAGTTGTACTTGAGGTCTGCCCAACATCCTTCTTGTTTCTCAACTCTTTGAGATAGGTTGGACAATTCCTTTTCCAATGTCCTATCTCACCATACTCAAAGCATGGATCGTTTTCCGTTACCTTAGGCTTTAGAAGCTTAGGTTTTGGAGGTTCCGCTTTAACCTTCCCTTTCCCTTTGCCTTTGATGTGCCTCTTTCCTTTGGTAACATTTGCCTTAGAATCGGGGAATGGCCTTTTCCTATTGCCTCCCTCATTGATCGAGAGAACAGGTAGAACCTTTCCACCCATCCCTGCCTCAGCTGTTTTGAGCATTGCGTGAAGCTCACCAATGCTCTTATCCCATCCGTTCATATTGTAATTCATTATGAACGTCTCAAACCTTTTAGTTAGGCCATTAAGGATCAAATCCGTGGCCAACTCCTTTGAGACTGGACAGTTAAGCCTCTCGAGGCGATCAATGTGGCTTTTCATCTTAAGTACATAAGATGATACCGATTGGGTTTCTTCCATGCGACATGCATGAAGCGCTCGAACCATTTCGAAGCGCTCTACCCTAGCTTGTTGAAGGACATTTCTTTCAATTGGGTAATCATGTCATATGCCCCATGATGTTCCAAGTCCTTTTGGAGTTCAGGAATCATAGTTCCCAATATGAGGCAGGATACCTGCATGGAATCCTCAGTATACCGAAGCCAATCGTTATACGCCTCCACTCCTCGGGATCAGGTTGGTCAGGAACAGGATCGTCAAGGACATATGCCTTTTTCTCTTGCTTGAGAACAATTCTCAAGTTTCGAAACCAGTCCATAAAGTTGTTATGGTTCAGACGATCCCTCTCTAAAATAGTTCTCAGTGATAGGGTATGGACGGTCGGTGTGGTAGCATTATTGTTTGTGGCCATTCTACAAAATTTACAAAGTTCTTATTAGTATTTCAGAAAAATTATATTTTAATCATTAATACCCTTTTATGTCTCATAGACAATTAATAATTAAAATCTAGAATCTAACGTTACATTCAAATAATGGTTAGGTGAACTTTTTCTTATTATTTAAATTAACAAGGTAGTCAACTTTTGACAATTGCAACCTTTTTCAACTTATAGGGTTTATGGGATCGGTTAAACATCTTATGTTTGGTTGGCGTGTTTAATCCCATCAAGACCATTGTATGCCATGCTTCGGTGACCCTATGCACATGGTTTCCAATTCAAGTCGTCCTACTTACACACACGTGTGAGTTTACACATACAAGTGGTTAGGTGACCTTTATCCCACAAATACGTTAAGCCCACCTCAAAACACAAGTTCCCTAAAAGTGGTTAGGTGACCTTTATCCCATAAATAGTTCTCAAGTGATTCGAGTGTCGTGTAAAAGGATGGTGTTAAACTTGTTTCCAAAGGGATTTTAGTTTTCATTAATTCTAGTTTTGAAAACTCTATGTACCTTGTATTTGCATGCTTTCAAAAACATGGTACCCTATGGTTCTCCTTTTTAATAAAAACCCATTTATTAAAATTATTAATCTTTTTAATAGCCTTTTATTAACCACTTAATGATTAGGAACCATAAATTTTCTGCTTGTTAAGTTTGCTAATGAGTTTGTTATGCATATCCAAATATCAAAAACAATCATACAACAAACAACCAAACAAGTATAATCATACAAACATATGTGCATAACCATAGCCACTAAGTTGACTACACTTGTTTGCCATCATAAGTGTTGTCATAAGGTCTTTCCTAAGGGTTAATAATGACACATCATATGTGTCCATGAACTCTCACTTGAATCCACATCCAAAAGCTTCAAGTGCCATCATAAGTGTTGTCATAAGGTCTTTCCTAAGGGTTAATAATGACACATCATATGTGTCCATGAACTCTCACTTGAATCCACATCCAAAAGCTTCAAGTGTCCATGTCTTTTGTGTCCTTCCTTTTGGGTTTTCATCTTGTGCATCTTCCTTTACAAAATCATATCCTAATACAATTTTCTAATAAAAGAAATACACCTATTCTATTTATTACACAACCAAATGAATAAATAAATTACAACCCAAAATACAAACACAAAAGAAATTATTACAACCCTTTGAATGAATACAACCAACATGACAAAATCATAATCAACCAAATCCAAAACACATATGGTCAAGGCTATGTTATGCACCAAAATATGTATCCATATACAACATTTCAAGAACAAAATGAACCCCTTTTATAACCTTAAAGTTTTGGCCAACATGAACCAAAACATTAGGGTTATTTCCAAACAACATAATCAACCATTTGATATCATCCTTTCAAGATCTAATCATAAGCATGCAAGATATAACCTTGAAAGGTTGGGGTTTCATCATATCATCACAAAACAGCCCCTATTAGGTTGTTAAAGTCCCATAAAACCTATTTTATAAGGACAAAAGAAGCTAGTCATCCACATATTCGGCTCTAGATGTCAATGTTGGGTTTGTTGGACCATTATCAAAGTTGTTTATCCATTTAAACATGAAAACGCAGCGGATTAAAGCCTTAATAATATGATTCATAATCTGAAAAGTAAGGTTAATAACTTAACATCAACAAACCCAAGAACATAGGATCATTTATATGTGTTTAAACTAGCTATCAAGATGAAACAACAACCAAAAGCAACACAAGATACAACCTTTGTAGAGCTGCTGAAAATCAGGACTTTTGATGAAGATGATGATGTTCTTGAACAGCCAAAACACCAAGGAGAGGTGTCCTCAAGCTACCATACCCACAAATATCCAACAAACACCTTGTTGCTAGGATTTCAACACCAAAATCGAACCAAGGAGGGCTGAAAATCTGATTTTCAGCTATGAACTCTTTAAAAACTAGAGAGAAAAGTTTGGTTCTTGCATGTTAGAGAAAGAGAGAGATGGAGTGTGTGTGTTCTAGATTGCAAGTCACAAGACAAAAGGCATACCACCCCATAGAAGGGGGCGGCCGAAAATCCCCTTTCAAAGGGGTTTTCCCCCCTAAAACTTTAACCCATTTTTTTTAACTAGTTACTAGTTGAGTTTATAAAATTAACTTTTAATTCTATAACTCATACACACACAATTATGTTATCTAATGTTATTTAACTAATTTAAATAACACTACAAATAATATTCTTGAACAAAATATCCTTATAAGTTGTTTTATCTCATATGCAATTTATTTAGAAAACTCATTTTCTAAATTGGTGTAATTATTTAATTGTATGATCATATCATCAATTAAATATTAGTTGGTGTTTGCTAAGCTTGTTATTGAGTATGACCCAACTTGGATCATAACGTACTAACCACATCAATGTTCTATGTGTCTTGGGCATAAAGAGACCAACAGGCTCAACAAACAAGCCACCAAAGGTAAGTGCACACAACATTCGCCATGTGAAAACACAAGGAAATACGATTCTAGATCATGTATGATGTTGTATTATCCATAGGGAATCCTTTAGCCATGGATTCATCCGAATAATCTAACGATGATTTGAAGAAGATGAATACTCATGCAAAAGCATTTGGGATGCTTGCTATAATATATGATAATTTTATAATTTTTCAATATTTGCTATTCAAATATCTACGAGGGATATATGTTTTAATAATTCTTCATTTTTGTTACAAATCAATGAATTTGTTCATATGTATCACATATCCATTGCAACGTTTCCACATATTAAACCTTCACATGTGTAACTTGTGGATATTGTGGAACTTCATACGTTCTATTTTATTTCCACATGTGGAGCACTCTACATTATAACTACGTATTAAACATTTTGGTCAAAATTTTACAAAAAGAACCTCAAACTAAACCTTCACGTCTCTAGTTTGTCTTTTTTAAATGATAAAGCTCAAAAATTTGAATGCCACATCCTTCACTAGAGTTTTCAAACTCGATCAATAGTCTTTCCAAAACCCTAAATTATTTTAAACATCAATGCACTAACAATTACACAATTGAACCTTCAATATGTAGCTTGTTGTTCAAAGAATTTTGAGCGTGAAAAAAGATCGAAAGCGACATTTTATTGATCGCCTTTTTTTCAAAATCCCAAGTTTTGATAGCTCGAATTCCACTAGAAAATATATCAAAGAAAAATATAAATTATACAAAAAAAAAAGAAAAAGAAAATCAGCCTAGTTTAACTTCTATATATACATGTTTCTAAGAAACTAGTAAGAAACCCGCGCGATGCGGCGGCGGCAACAATTTACATTCCGAAACTCGTGATGCGGCGGCGGCAACAATTTACATTCCAATCACGCAGCCATATCAACTTCTATGAAATTCACAAGTGATATACAATTTAAATACCATGTTGTGCATACTTTCAGGAAACGTTAAAAGCCTACATTATAAGTTTATAATAACTGGAAATGAATAAATGAATAATCAACGAATACCTCCACACCACAACGGGAAGCAGTAGCTACTTCTTCCGCAATTTGCAAAGCCACGTAAAAGCATAACAAACCTATTTCTAATAGGTACGATTAATAAAATTATAATATTTTAATTCCATTATTATATACATATTATTATATTTTAAGAAATTTAATTTTACATTATTATATATCACATGTCCAACATATCCGGAATGTTTATAGTGCTTTTAAAAAATTACAATATTGTAATTTCATTATTATGTACATATTATTATATTTTAAGAAATTTAATTTTATATTATTATATATCACATGTCCAACATATCCGGAATGTTTATAGTGCTTTTATAAAATTATAATATTTTAATTTCATTATTATATACGTATTATTATATTTTAAGAAATTTAATTCTACATTATTATACATCACATATCCAACACATCCAGTATGATAGCGAGAAATTGTAACAAGTATACCAGTATGATGTTGCAGAATTTTGTTGTCTGCATACTTGTAAAATGTTTGTACCCATTTTTACAATCTAAGAGAATAAGATTAACATTTAAAACAGAGCCCCAAGACGTGTTTTGGCAATTTGGCTTACAAATTGATGGATCTTACGTTGCCGCAACATATAAATAAGGTTAGGCATTATGAGCATGTAGTAGCACTCATTTCTTTTAGCTAAATTGTACTCATTTGGTAAGCACACTAACTCAAATGAAGTATCTATGCTAGCAAAAATACAATAGCTATAGAAGATTCAAGAAAATGTTAGTTGTGCCATTGATAAAAAATGATCACACAGTGCAAAAATTTGTAGATCCAAGGTTGGGTATTATGTATTGTTGTCATCATTCTCCAATATTACAACAATATTACAACTTAAATATTAGAATAATGAAAAAGATAGGAAAACTAAAAGGAAGGTTGCTAGAAAGCAAACAAAGCAAACTTGCTAGAAAGAGTTCTCTGATCCACTTTCATGAAGTCGACATCAGACGGTTTAAGGTCTTCTTTAGCAAAACAACCACCTACCGGGGAATAGGAACCAAGCTTGTCATCATTTTACAGGTTCTTGCCTTTAACTCTCTGAACAAAAAGTATTCCTGCAAAACCAAAACTATGTGATTCATAATTACTCGAGACAAACAAAAGAAGCAAACCTACATGTTCTACAAGCAAATTCAGTAATAACATATACTGTTCACAAAAGCTAAGCTGCAAAACAACCATGTTATTAAAATGTCAAGCTTTTCAACTATGATTTTAATTTTCACAAAGTGTCAAGCTTTTCAACTGTAGCAATTATGATATTACAACCATGCTATTAAAAGTATAATCTAATAATCTAACACATAATAAAACAATAAGAACTATTTTACTTTGAATACATCTCAATACACCACAGATGAGTTTCAACCTATTTGACCAGATTTATTTTTAACTAAATTCTTTAGCTTAACAGATTTAATGCGCTTGAGAGATGACATAACCTAAACCACTCATTTGTAGGTAAATAAGGTATTGTTTGAACCACTACATGAAACCCAAGACACAATGTTCTTCATAATACAATCCGATGGCACTTGTGTGTCGTATGGACCTTGCCAACCAGACACCATTTGGATTACTATACATGATCCAGCAACTTGATGGGAACCATCACATGTATAAAAAAGATTCAGGAAATTAAAGTAAAGCTAAGTAGCATAAACTTTTAAAACCTAGATGGATTTTAACAACATGATAAAAATATAGACATTATTAGAATCATCAATATTTTGTTGATTGTTGCAATATGGACCTGATGCAGTATTTTTTTGAAAATTATCCCACATTGTGCGTTGAATGAGTTCTTGTCTAACCTTGCCCTTTAACGTGTGCCCACTACCCAGTTCTCTAAATTTGTAATACCAGCATATAAAATCTTTTAATTTATTCAAAATTGATGTTGTAAAAGTTGTAAACTGATAACAATAGAAGTCTTTATTGAATCTTATATACTCAAGAGGTATTTTTTATCACAATAATTTTGCCACTGATGGTTAAGTACAAATGTTAATCAAAAATTCACGAGCTTGCCTGATTGAAATACCAAAAGTTTGCCTCCGGTGCTCTTCATTGCCATAAAAGCAGCCTGGGTGATAAAAAAATGAAAGGTATGTGACATAAATCAAAAAATATTGCTCCTTTCTAGGGGCGCCATTGTCAATGGAACAGAAGAAAATTACTACCTTAATCCCAGCACCAAAAGTTGAATCAGCTGTTTTATTATTCTGAAACATAGTTGGGATGCTTTCCAGCAGTAGATCTAGATGTTGACGGCACTGTATCCTCAAACGTAATATTAGTTACTTCCAAACATCTTGAAAACAAAATTTTAGTAAACTAAATAGATCATGTTTAACCCATTTATAGATGTAAAGAATTTGCACAACAGACCTCGGAAAGCTACACAATAACATCAGTTTGAAGAGGAGTGTAAACATCTTGTACATCAGGAACTATGAGCATCAACGGCTGCAACACCAGAATAAAAAAACTGCACTTAGTAAACAATTTACTTTTTTTTCTTTATTATTTCTTATTTTTTATCATTCAAAAAATTAAACATGTTGCGATGCATGTTTCAGGTTGTAAAAATGGATGGTTGAGTCAAATGTAGCAATTCCCACCATCGTCCGAGGACCCTCCTGTACTAACCAGATCATATAAATCATATATATAAACTAAAAAGAAGATTATATCTGATAATATTACTTTCTTATAAAATTCTGTCTTCTAATCCACAGATAGAATATCCATTAGGTTCATAGGTTGCAATCCATTTGTTGACTATTTGATATAACTATCATAATTCATGGATATAACTATCAATTTAAAGCAAACAAATTAACATTCATATATTTCAATTAACTATGCTCTTTTGGTATTGTTTCTTATGGTAATGATCATGATTATGCAAATTAACCTGATCACTAATTATAAAGGCTTATCAGCTAATAATAGCTACCCAAAACATATTTATTGTAATAGAAATTATGCAATAATATATGAATTGAACACTAAAACTCACCTGCAGATGGCCTTTCACTTCATCATTTGTAAGCTAACAAAAAAAGAACAATAAGGTAATACTTAGAAACTTATATGGTTCTTTAATCGTAAGCTGATATTAAATACATTTATCCAAAGTGTACCCACTTACGTAAATTTAACTTCATGTAGGATTAGTACATGATACAATTATAGTTATCATAGAAACCAAATAATAAAAAACAATAATGCAGATGAAATAAGTTATATGATAAATTAAAAGAAAATATATTGAATTCATTAAGAATAGACCAACTTAAGTTCTATGTCTATAACTTAAAAAATATGAACTCACAAATAAACATGTTACATAAAAATAGTATATATGCACCAAACCCCTTTTATTTACTTGATTTAAAGAATAGTTGCAGACCAAGACAAATGGCTAAAAATATGAAATCATCCTTAGCCCCATTCAAATTCCCACAAATCATCCTCTACATGAATGGATATAGCCAATCATCAAATTACTCTATTCAAGAATAGCCACAAATGAACTTTTTAAAAACACACAATCTGTTTATCATGTGACCTAATGAAAGGGCCTAGTTTGTGTTGTGCAATTAAAATGAAAAAGAGAAAGAGGTTGCCGTACCTTGTATTGCTTTGATGATTATCAGCTACATCATGAAGATTGCAAAAAACCGAACCCTGTATGTTCAAACCTCTTCAAAACAGTTAACTCTGCGATAAGAAACAATCGACAATTTAACACAGTGAACGGATTTAAGGAAATGAGCAAAATCAAATTACAAACAGACAAATAAAACTGTTATCAGGTGGCACAAAAGTTTAAGCCAAAACCAATATGGGAAAATTCAAAAGATTATAAGTGCTTTATTGAGGTTTAAAACTATGTTATTTTTACTATGTTTTTTTTGCAGTATTAAGTTTTTTTCATGTGGCGAACATACGCGCGTGAAGCTGCTCAACATTTTGAATTCCCATACATTTTGGTGCTTCCACTTGATTTTCTGTTAAATAGTTGTAGTGTAACCATATGTCAGCATTTGACATACATTGCCAACCAAAATATTACATCCATATTGCATATAACATTATAAATCACGGTTGGCCTTAATTACACTATACAACGCACTTTGAAAATTATGATTTAAAACCTAGATAAAAACTCATTGAACAAATGAGTAATAAGTAGTTAAGTACCATTCATTTTGTATACACTATAACTAACATATATATTTTGAACCTATTGTTAATTCCAGAAAAGAAAGGAATGGGTTGGGCTACAATTATTGAAACAAAGATGAAATTACACTTACATTATTTTACACAGTTCAGAGATTGTTGCTCTAATTCTCTCAATAGTAAGAACTGATGAGCACACCCACCTTCAACAGTTTACCAGGACGTTCCCACCTACGTGTTTGCAATTTACTCTAACCAATTAAAAGTTGATTGAAATATAATTATTAATATCTAATGTAAGGCCCTTCTTTATCAGGGGGACCTCACAGTTGGTCATTCACAGCAAAACATCGATTTAAACAGTCATTTACTCATATGTGTATAAATATATATCGCAGCGGAAAATACTGTAAATATCAATCCATTACAAATGAAATATAAACATTGTCTTTAATTCTTAAAAACTATTTAAAGTCCTCTTAATCTTTTCTTCATCAGGGATGCCAGTCTTCTAGTGCCAAGAAGCTTCGTCCCATGCTTCTATCCCATAGCTCTAACCCTCACCTGTCAACTGATATGCATACAAAAGTCAGCTTCGCTGAGTGAATTCTAGATTTACTTTGCTAAATAACTTTCGTAAGAGATATTAGCTTTATCAATTGAAAATAATCATTGTGTATCACAATATAAGTACACACAGGCTATCACTTTATCAATACTTTATCATTTATTGTTATTTATTACTCTTCTTTATCCGTCAATTCTCTGTCACAATCGGTGCCTAGGCTCGCCTAGGACTTTACCGACATGCCAATTAAGGGCTTACTGTCGTACCCGATCAGGCCATTATTGTCATGCCAATTCAGGACTTACTGACCTGCCTGCTCGAGCATACTTTATCACTTTATCACTGGTGAGGGCACAACGAATGCAACCCTCCTTTATCAATTGCTTGCAAGGCTTTACTTTATCACTTTATCAAGGTACATGTTATGGGCCTCATAACCTTTCTTTAAGTTTTACTTTCATGTTCAGGTTATACATAATATAACATAACACAATACAAGGCAATTCATTAGAAAACCCCATTTTTCCATATAAGATAGTGTATAAAACTTTACTTTAACAAAACTGTTAATAAAGGTATGTATTTAGTATGCACACCGCCCCAAAACATTTAAAACATGCGTAAAATAGGGGATCTAGAACTCACCTGAACTTGTCCAATAGCTTAAATTCTAAGCCTCTTAAGCTATAGCCTGAACACTCTAGCTGCACGAAAGTTAATATGCAAAAACGTCATTTTCTTCATAGTTTCACCCACAGTTTCGCTGGTAGTTTCGCTGCCAGTTTCGCTACCAGTTTCGCTGGGCAGCACTTCTGCTAGTTTCGTTAGACAGATTCGCTGCCTTGAGCGCCCAACTTTCGTTGGAATTTCCTAGTTTCGCAATGTCTATAGGTCTGCCTAAGTGCTTAGCGAACTTATCAGCGAAACTATAGTTTCGCTGTAGCGAAACTGTAACTGTAGTTTCGCTAGAAATCTCCTAGTTTCGCTGGATAAATGCACAGTTTCGCTGGATGAATACTTAAATTCGCTGGATCGGGGCCCAGTTTCGCTGGATGAATAGAAACTAAGAACCAGCCCGTTTTTAACCCAAAATCTTAACTTTTTACGTCCAAATCCTTGGTTTACCTTCCATGAAACCAAATCTAAGCTTTTTACACGTTTTCATATGAAAAAATTTGACCTTTATGTGTTTCTTTGAACTTTTCAAAATCCCAAAATCCTAGAATCCGGGTTTGATCTACAGAGGGCCTTAGAGGTCGATTCTTACCTTGTTTTGTTGCTCTTTCCTTAAGCCTTAATGCTCCAATCAACCAGATCTTCACTCTTCCACCTTTGAATCTCCAAAACTTGAGTTTTCTTCCACTTTCTCTCTCTACTTTCTCTCTCTACGAATTTGGTGGCTAGGGTTGGAATGATGGAATGGATCTGATCATGCATGGTTTAAGGGCTGTTTAAGGGCTGATTAAGGGCCGTTAAACCCATCAAACCTAGCCCATTAAGGCTAATTTGGTCCATAGCCCACTAATCTACCCCTTTATTTCTTAAATTAACCCTTAAAAGCCCATTTTTATTAAATGGCTTGTTTCAGGAAATTTCGAGGCGTTACATCTAACGTTTACATCTGACCGCAATTAGAAGCAATTCATCACCATAAAATGAGCCTAATCGCAAGACCTAAAATCCTCAAACCACAACATAATTAGAAGCAATTCATCACCACAAAGGTGGTGACCACATCATAGCCATATTACAAAAATCAGATCAGATAAAGGGTTACAAAGTTTGTTACCATCAATCATGTAACACCCGGTTTCTAAATCCGAACTTGTAAATTATATTATAGTTATGATTAATTAAATTAAGTTGAGTTGTTCGAGTGTTTAAATGTTCAGTCGCATAAGTCATATGCGAATGAACTTCAGTCGCACCCCTTACGTGCGATTGAGACACAATCGTACGAATAGTAGGCGAATGAACTTCAATCGCACGATTCAGTCGTGCGAATGGTCCATTCGTGCGACTGGAAGTGAGGCGGTGAAGTTGTAGGTGTGGATAAGTAAGGCGGTGCAGAGGATTAAAAATAGATTTCTATCTGCATCATCCTCAATTTCTTGTTCTCCTTACACCCAAACACCCCTGTTCTTGTCAATTGACTAGGCGAAACCCCGTTTTGGTGAGTTTTGAACATCACGGATTAATCCGGAGATGTTATAAGCTGTGTGTATGATTGAATTTGATCCAATAACCTGTTTAAACCAGTAAATTGGTCTGGTTCATTTCTGAATTTAAAATCCAGGAATTCAAATCCAAGTTTTTGTGAA
Organism: Flaveria linearis; assembly: GCA_024085815.1. NCBI lineage: Eukaryota > Viridiplantae > Streptophyta > Magnoliopsida > Asterales > Asteraceae > Flaveria > Flaveria linearis. The sequence continues at coordinate 53,954 of JABSNV010001038.1, read as the reverse complement.
GTTTTGATGAAATAATGGTCCGAAACCATTGTAAACGATGTGTATAGGATCTGTTTTGAATATGGTATGATTTGGATGGTTAAAACTCAAATTTTGAGTGAGTTTGGATCAAAAACGTCAAGAACACAGCTGCTGATTCGTTTCAGGCGAATGGGCTCAATCGCAGGCCTCAGTCGTATGAATGAGAGTTTAGTCGTACGACTGAGTGCGAATAGAGGTTCAGTCGTGCGATTGGAACCCAGTCGCCTGGTTGGAAGTCCGAATAAAGATGAGCGAACACTGGATACGAATGAGAGCTCAATCGTGCGAATGAATCGCTAGTCGTACGACCGAAGGTTCAGTCGCATGGTTCATCCGCATAGGTCCAGTCGCATGATTGCTCATTCGCATAAAGTATTCAATCGCATGAGGGCCCTGTTTGAAAATAAGTTTACTGAATCAAGGCTTATTGTTTTAGATATACCTTGATTAGAGGAAGGACTAGTTACCTTGTGTACGTAGGTTGTGTAGACTGGTGAGGAAGTTGATAAGGTGAGTTCAAAGCCCTTTTCAAATGTTTGGTTTTAACATTCGGGCTAGCACACATACAATGATAAATGAGTTGAATATTTTAGTACCAGAATTGTGATAGTGATGTTAATATGTTTCTAACAGTTTGTAAAGCTGTTAGGGGAAAGCGGGGGTAATGAATGATTACCTGAACATTGTTAATCATTACATGATAGTGATGATTTCAGTGGGTCAGGTAGAGTGTAAAAGATGGTCATCTGAGCATTGTTAATCGTTACGTGATGGTAATGATTCTAATGGGTCAGATGGGGTGAAATGACTAATAAAAATATGTTAAAACTGGTACTAAAAGAAAGAATGATTAAGGTGTAAATGAATGTGATAATATTGGCAATAAATAAAAGAAATGTTTTTAAAATGGTAATGTGATGTAAATCTCAACAGGCCAGTTAGGGTAAGATGCCTGGGTGTGAAACTGTACAGTTTGATAGGAGTGATGACGATCACTCGGCTTTATGAACATCTTGTGGTGACGACCCTAGATGATTATTTGGCATCCTACTGGATGAGAGATAGTAACTGGTAGTTGCTGGATGTGGGCAACCGACGTTACTAGGTATGGGAAACTGGTAGTTGCTGGATGTGGGCAACCGACGTTTCTGGGTATAGTAACTGGTAGTTGCTGGATGTGGGCAATCGACGTTACTAGGTATGAGAACTGGTAGTTGCTAGATGTGGGCAACCGATGTTTGATGGGACAAGGTCCAGTGGGACAAAGTAATGATAAAAGTTGATTATTGTAATATTGCCAATATGTGACTTTTGTGTGTGTAAATGTGCTGATAATGTTTTAATGAAAATTTAGAACTCACCAGTTTATCTGATGTTTTGAGTGTGTTGTGTGTGCTAGGTAAGGAGGGATCCTCTGATAATAGAGGAAAGCAAGTATGAGCTGAACGAGGATGCTATCCCGGAGCAGTTGCTGGCATAGGATTTAGGGCTTGTTAATAATGTAAATAGGGCGATGTATAATTAAATACAATCATATGTGAAATGTTTAAAAAGTTGGGTTAATATATAATAGTGTTTAAAGTCTTCCGCTGTAAATAGAAAGCTCTGATTTGTGTTTAAAATATTAATCCAACTGCGTGACGTGCCTCCGGTGCCCTGCCGGGTTTAGGGCGTCACAGGTTGGTATCAGAGCAGTAGTTAAAGGGATCTAGTATCATAATAACTAGACTTTAACTAGAAAATAGATATGCCAGCAGGGATAGCTAGATAGAATAGTTTATTAAAACAAGAAAAGGTGATGGGACTATTATGAGAAGGAATAACGAGAATAGTAAAAGTAAAGTAAACAATTAATAGTACTTGGCCAACATTATTAAAAATTTACTTTACTTATAGTATTCTGGTTATATACTTACATGCGAGTACCAAGTAATCCTGATCTCGTTTTAATAGGTTATGGCTGATAGGGAGAGTGAAAGAATGCAAGGTGGAACCTCGGAAAGAGATGTTGATGAGAGCGCCGAGGTGCTTAGTATGACGAGACAGCAATTCCGTGATGCAATTGCTGAGGAGGTTCGTAAAGCCTTGAATGCAGCTAGACCTGATGAAAGTAGGAATGTTGACAAAGCTGAGGGGTCTAGTGAGAGAAAGGGAGTTACGTATAGTCAGTTTAAAGAGTGTAATCCTCCATGATTTTCTGGGGCTATGGATGTGGTAGCCACCTATAAATGGCTTCGTGAAATGGAAGCCGTGATCAAACTGAGTGAGTGTAGGGAGGATCAGAAGGTAAAGTTTGCAGCCCACTCGTTTGTAGGTGAGGCTCTGTATTGGTGGGATACGATTATCCAGACGTTAGGCGAGGAGGCTACTGACAAAATGTTATGGCCTGAATTTAGAAACTTAGTGTCGGACAAGTTTTGTCCGAAAGGCGAGATTGATCGAATAGAAATGAGTTTCCTGCAATTTCAGGCAGGTAATATGTCTCATAGGGAATACGCGTCTAAGTTTGAAGAGATGGCACGATTGGTGCCTCATTTGGTGGTCCCTGAAGAGAAGAAAATTTTAAGGTATACACAGGGGTTGCCTCAGGAGGTTAGAAAGTTGGTTAGATCATCTGCTCCGAGTAGTTACCAGTTGACGGTCAACTTAGCTGCAGATATGGATCAAGAAGTTTATGGTAGTAATGTTGCCCCTGATGGAAGTAAAAGGAGGCGTGAAGAACCTGTAGTGCAAAGAAGATTTGAGAATCCAAGTTTTCAAAAGAAGGGTAGGTTTGGAATGGGTCAATTTCCGAGGAATGTCAGAAATGAGCTGCCACGTTGCGGGAAATGTGGTAGGCTACATCAGGGTGAATGTATGATGGGTAGCAAGAATTGTTTTAGATGTGGAAAGATGGGACATTATGCTAATGAATGTAGTGAAGGTCCTCGTAAATGTTATGAGTGTGGAGAAACGGGGCATATTCGAAGTGAATGTCCAAAGTTGGTAGTTAGAAAGCCTGAACCGGTTAGATCGATGAAAGGGTCAGGAGAAGGGTCGAGTGTGGCTAAGGGGCGAGCATATTCTATGTCAGCTAGTGAGGCTAAAGCATTGCCAGATGTAGTTTCAGGTACGTTTTTAGTGAATGGAATTCCAGCTAATGTGTTATTTGATTCTGGTGCAAATGAAAGTTTTGTATCTATTGATTTTTGCCCTATGCTTGCATGTGAAGTTCGACCATTAGAGGTAGCTTTTGTAGTTGAAACTGCTAATGATAGATCGGTGATGATTAGTAGTATGATTGATGGTTGTTATATTGAATTAGAAGGATATAGGTTGCCTGTTAAACTATATCCAATGGTATTAGGAGGGTTTGATGTAGTTTTGGGTATGGATTGGTTGGCAAACCATGAAGCCAATATTGTATGTAAGTAATATTCTAGACTCGCTAAACTAAACCAAAGACAGGCAAGTGTACCTATCGACTCTAGTAAAGCAAACATAAGTCCGGATATCGAACCCACGAGACCCCTAAGAACACGAAAATTAACTTTAAAAACTAATTTACTAAAAAGTCCAAATAAAGATTTTTATTATTAAATGGGGGGGTTTTCAAGCAAATCCTAATACAAGTAATCAAATTAAATTATAAAAATAAATATTAACTAAGAAAATGATGACGATTTCAAACGAAATTTAAATGACGAAACAGACACTACCTATGCTAGAATCCTTTATGTGTTTAACTAGTCTCATATTGGTTTATAGGTTTACTTGTGAAACCGGGATCTAGAGATATGTAACTAATCAAACCCTTAAAGCAAACTCAACCCTTCTCAAGTATGACAATTAAGGTTTTTAATAGTTATTGAAAATTACCGGTTAATTAACAAACAACCTCACAGCAGTTTATTGGTTCATTGAAATACCTTAAGTTTATCTAAATGTTTCACAACACAAGACAACTTTTCATTTTAAATGACGGGTTAGTTATTGCATTGATTATCTAATTTGATTTACAAGGAAAGACGACACTTTAACTAGGTGGATTTTCTCACGAATACCCTAGAACTAGCCAATTGACAATCCAAGACAAATCAATAACTTTTAATCTCACAATTAACAAGTTTAGTAGAACATTTAGACCTATTCAAACTCATGATTATCAATCCTTATGATTCAAGACGTCAATTAAACCATAAACTAGTCGATAACACCAAGTACACGACCTAACATACACCTAACCATTGAAAGACATTCATATAGGAGTATATGGAACCAAGAATCATGATCAAGAACCTGATCTAAACATGCATGCACATCAGAACTCAAAGCAATAACAATTAAACCAATGAACATCACAAGTTTATTCCATAAAACCAATAACTAACATGTTAAAACCATAAAATCATCATCACATAGGTAGTGTTATTAGATCTAGCCTACAACCATATCAAAACAGTAGCTAAAGTTCATAAACAACTCTGTAAACATGATTCAAAAACAAGAGTAAACAAGAAGAAGATGAAACCGATGGATAACACCCTTGAATCTTCAATCCTCTTGCTCAATCCTTGCTCCTTGATGCTTCCAATTGCTTGTTCTCTGCTTGGGATCTCCAAAATCGTCTCTTTGATCGTCTGGAAGTCGGGGGGGCTCCATAGAATGTGTTAAACATTCTATTTAAATGTGAAAATTAGGGTTTGGCCGTGTCACATGCCTTCGCGCACCGCGTACAAGCTAACTAAGCTGTGCGCGCATCGCGAAGGGACAAAATAGTCGGGGGCCGCGAACCCTCTCTTCGCGCAGCGCGTACAGAGTGGTTAGCTCGTGAGCGCAGCGCGAAGACCCTATTTCTCTGCAATTTTTCTTTATTTTTCAATTTTAACAACTTGCAACTCCTTCACTTGTCCCAATGCCCTCGTTTCCGATTCGTTTTCCATTCCTTCCTGCATCCAAACACCTACAAATGACAAATAACAAAAACATTAACTTATTCTAATAGAATTAAACACAATAGACGTATAAAGACTCAAAACCCGACTCTAAAAACATATGTGTTTTGCAACACATCAAACATACCCACACTTGACTCTTTTTCGCCCCTGAAAAAGTATGCAAATGGAATCATAATTAAGAAAACAAACCAATCTCAATAAGTGAAATGGGTCACTCATAGCAACAAATTCTAGTTATAGTTCAAGTGAACTCCCTAACACTAGTTACTTAGGTCCCTTTTCATGTCAATGTTTATCGTTTACGTTCAAAAACTAGGTACATCTAAAAGGGTCTCACATCTAGGAAGCCACAAATCACCAAATTATTTTTGCAATGAAAGGCACAGATTAAACCATTTAGGTTTACCCAAACCGTTATAACCTGAAAAACTAACAAATTTAATAGAAGCTCATATTCACAGATGAAAATTAATGGAATGAGGTTTTGAACATTTTAGTAAACCTTGGTTAACCTAAAGACTCTAGACCCACATATTCCACAACGCCTCATAATTTATCACTCCACTCGGCTATTTTTCTGGAAACTAGTAAAAGATGTACTAGTATTTTTTATTTAACACTGAAATACCGAACCATGACACCACATTATCATAAGCTTGTAAAGGAATCCAATTTCCACCAAATGACGCATGAACTATGCACAAATCAAGGTCTTAACAGGGTTGTAACGTGGCTAGGGTTAAGGGTAGGAAGACAAACTGGGAAACAAACGAAAGGTGATTAGACAAAACCGGTCTTTGCTAAGCTAAAAAGATAAACAAAACTAAACAAACCAAAACCGGATCATACTTTGGATCCAAGCCAACTATCAATTGCTACATAGGGCATTTTTTTACCCCTTTCTTCTTCTTTTCTTCTTTTTTTTCAATAAACATAATCACTAGATACAATGAAAAAAAACAAATTATAAACGAAATTAGACATTAGCTCAACCGGTTCATCTAAACACACAGGCCAAAACAGGTGGGTTAAACAAGATAAAAAGGTTAAGGCTTCACGGGGTTAAACAAAGAAAGAGAGAATAACAAACAAGCTCAGACGGGCTGACTAAGGGAAAAACACATGTAGGGTAAAGAAAAGGGAAGGCTTCGAACAAGGCTTAAATCCTAATTAACCCTACCATTTCTGTGCAAGTTCGTCAGTCTATGGTCTCAACCAGTATATCCTAGACAAGTTCTAAAATGTACATATCATGTGGTAATCACTCAACCAAGCAGATGCACATAAAATGCATATAAAGAACAAGTACAAATAGGCTTACCTCACAAATTGAAACTGACGGGGAACAGGGTATAAGTTATGGAAAATGTGTAAGTCTACTAACCCTAAGTTAACCTCAGTTTACATGTTCATTATGGAATTTAATGGAGCGCCACTAATATTCAAATTTATTTGCATAAACAAGACAGTAGTGTGCTGAATTTTTGTGAGTAATAAGCTTCTATTATACCGTTAGTTTAACAGCCTATAAGGGTGCCCGGTTTTTCTAACTTTTGGTTCTTTGTTTCTCCTAGAATGAGCACCCACAAGACCCCCTAGTTTACTTAAATTAATTAAGACATTTGAAGAACCTCTGTAACTAATTGGGTCAACCAGAATTTATTTAGATCACTTGATTTCCTAATCTTATCATTTTCCATTAATTGCACATTACTTCAAAGGACATTTTCTGACTCTTTTCCATTTTTTTTTATAAAAGTCCCAACAAAGTACTAATACCCAATAGTAATACCCATACCCACACTTAAAATTCACATTGTCCTCAATGTGAACAAGGCATAGACAAAACTAAAGAAATAAAAACACAGGAAAAAAAAATGACCACTACGATGCAAAAAGAAAATAAAAAGAAAAGAAACTGAAACTCCCCTGAGTTAGTAGAGCATTAAACTAAGCAAAACCGAATTCCATTCGGTGGGTAAGATTCAAGACTCCAAGAAAGTCCCACACAGTTCCAATCAGAGACAGTAACCGGTAGTCAGCAATCAACAATCAACACCCTGTATCAACATCCCAAGACTCACAAGACAGAGTTGAAGAATTAAATGCAATTACAATCCATAGAGCATGACATCTCAAAAAGAAAAATAAAACTAGTACTGAGTTTAATACAATCCAAAATAAGAAAAAGAGAAATACATAGATAAAAATAGAAATCAAAACTACCAACCAAAACTGCTACTCGTCCTCAGCATCATCATCATGAGTACCACTATGACCTGCGCCTGAACTGGAAGCGCCATGTCCAAAGGGCTGGAACCAATTGGGAGGGGGTATGCGCTGCTGCTCAAAGACATGCCTGAACAAGTCATCTGTGCGATCAAATCGCTGCTGAGTGTAACTCTGCTGGTCCTGAATCCTTGAGTAAATCCCATCCTGCAAAGTCTGCATATTAGTTTAAAATGCATTTGCATACTATCCAGGCGACCAAAGATCTGATCACGCAGCTCGACAAAACTGAACGGGTCCGTCAAGGGAGCCTGAGCCGGAGGCTCTCTAAGGGGAAAAGGCTGTCGAAACCTCTCATGGTGGACAGGAATCTGGCGACGCGTGGGAGCATCCTGCTGAATGATATCGGCTGCCAAAGATCCCAAGGGAGGGGGAACCTGTGGTCCAAGCCTAACCGCTACCCATCTGGGGGGCTCATCATAAGTAACCATCCCTGCCTGACGCAGCACATCTAAAGGGATAGCCTGAGTAGGTGGTCCTAACGTGAGATGTTCCCTAGGAAATCTATCAAAAACTCCTAGGTTCGTTGCCAACCTACCAATATAAGGACCCAAGGCTAAACTAGCTGAATCCCCACCCTATGAGCTCTAGCTATAGAATGGATAAACAACATAGCCAAATTGGCTTCCACCCCATTCATCATGCAATAAAGAATAACTAACTCCAACGAATTCACCTTATCCCTACCCTGGCGTCTGCCAATAAACGTACCTGCTAAAACCTTATGAAGAAATCTAATCACAGGATCTCTAAAACCCGTCTCAGTAATACTGCTAGAGTAGGAACCTTCGCCTACAGTCATCCAAAACTCCCTCAGATCACCATCACCTACTCCTATATCCCCAGACTTCTTAATTTTTCCTCGAACACTGTTAAGAAATGCTGGGGACTGAACCTCATTCAACTGGTAAAAACCTAAATGAACAGCAAATTGGGGAATGCTCATCTCATAAATCTGCCGACCTAGGGAAAAGCTAACAGCATCTCCCTGCAAAAAGTACCCGGACCTATACTGAAATGTACAATAGAACTCAATAGTTAACTCCAAGTACTGGTCCCAACTACAGGTAATAGCATCCATCCACCTAGGTCCTAACATCCCTTCAATCCTACCTCTCTGTCCTAAAATATTAATGACATCCCAGTCTATAGTCTTATGGACAAACAGATGCATATTCTGAAACTTAGTGAGTTTCTCCCGCTCACCTGTTGCTAACCCAAACCTCAAACAAGTGTGCGAGAGAAGGTCCCGCTGGTCGACAGGGTAGGTGCCTGATCCCGCCTGGGAAAAACTGCTGCCTCTAGATAATCAATAGAACGACGAATGCCATCATCAGCAGTTCTACGTCGTCGACGAGACATATCTACAAAAGAAATAAGCAGTTAGGGCCTTGAATCAGCAACAAATGGAAAACTGTTTAGCATTTCATTCGCAGTTTCCAAATTAAAACACACCAAAACAAATGAGAACAAAGAAAGGGACACTTGGTTTACAAAATGTAATCATAAATCCGATTAAACTCTGCCTGAATGGAGATTGAGTACAGGCAATGGTAAAACTAATCTACGCAATTAAAAGATGCAAGTAATCCCAAAAACACATATCACAATAAAAAAAATAATAAAATAAAATAAATAAAAGAATAAAAGGAAACCTATCTAAGAAAAGAAAATAAGGAAAATAATATAAAATTAATAAGACCTAGGGATTAAACAATATAAATTGAACCCAATCATATAAACAAAACCCGGACATCATCATCCTAACATCAAGATATAAACCAAACAAACAATCACACCAAACCAAATAAAAGTGGTGAATATATATATACCCACACTTAAACTTTAGAATTCACCCTACTCACGAGACATATCATTCAAAATAACGTGCATCAAGCAGTATAACATACCATCCCAAAACCAAGAGACCACAATTACTAGCGCACATGGTACAAAGATCAAGTTCCAATTAACAATTCCGCACATGGTACAAAGATCAAGTTCCAATTAACAATCCTGTCCATTCTGACCTTTTGCCCACGCTTAGCCTCCCAATACGTATAATATCAACATATTTCACCAAAATAGTTCATATTCATCATGTGTTACCCAAAACAACAAAATCACAAACAAGAGCTCATGACAATAGCAACCCATACTCAATAATCACAGCACACAGCCACGAACAATCCAATTAACAATGTCCAACACTAGATCTATACTAATTCTATAAGTACTTAACCTAAAAAAAAAACAAAAGGCATAAACAAATCTATGCTAAAAAATATATATATATATAAACATTAGATATAAAATTTACAGAAAAGAAACGTACCTGATAGATGTCGAATTGAACAAGAACAGAAGTACAATGAGAAAATGACGGGTGGGGATGGTTCACGGTGGTCAGTGGTGGGGAATGGTGGCTGCCGGAGGTGGAATGGTGGGGTTTGGTGGCTGCCGGAGGTGGGGTATGATTCACGGTGGTGGGCGGCGGAAGGTGGAGTGGTGGGGGATGGTGGTGATGAGGGAAGTGGTGGTCGGAGGTGGGGTAATGATTCACGGTGGTGGGCGGCGGAAGGTGGAGTGGTGGGGGATGGTGGTGATGAGGGGAAGTGGTGGCCGGAGGTAAAAAGGGAAAAAAAATTTTATGATTGTGTGAAAGCTGCTAAACCCGTCTGTTTTATTTTTCAGGGTTAACGATGTCTTCGCGCAGCGCGTACGCGGGGTAAACCCTGAGCGCAGCGCGAAGAGGTTGTTTGTTGACCCATTGACCAGAGTGTTCCGCATCGCGTACAGGCTTATAACCTATGCGCGCATGGCGAAGATCCCTTATGAAAAATTTAAAACAAAATCACAAAAACTTACCTCGTCGTGTGAATCTTGTACGCTCCGAACCCGAGGTTAAATCAACCGTCACCAAAATGCATTCCTTGTGTCTCCTCTACACCGTTCCAAGTACGAATCCCTGCAAAACATGAAAAACACACCGAGCAAAAACGAAAAGAAAAAAAATATAAAGGAAAAATATATATATACAAAATTTACACTTGGATTTTCATCCAAGACTTTCAAGCCTTTGTCTTTTCCGGGATCTCGAGGAGGGTTTCCTCCTCTTCATTCACATCTAGGGATCCTCCAATGTAGTACTTCAATCTGTGCCCGTTCACCTTCCAGGTGTTTCCATCAACATCATTCTGCAACTCGACTGCACCATATGGAAATACCTCTCTAACCACATACGGTCCCGTCCACTTAGATCTCAATTTTCCTCCAAACAACTTGAGACGGGAATTGTACAGTAACACTCGATCCCCTTTCTTAAACTCCTTCAACCCTCTCAATCTCCTATCATGCAACACCTTCGTTTTCTCCTTAATACTCAAAGAACGTGCATATGCTGCATCCCGAAGCTCCTCTAACTCATGAATCTGAAAGAAACGTCTTCTAGCTGCTTCGGTGAGATCAAGATTAACCGTCTTCAGAGCCCACAATGCTCTGTGTTCCAACTCAACGGGAAGATGACATGCTTTACCGTAAAAATCATGAATGGCGTGGTGCCTAACGGTGTTTTGTAGGCTGTTCTGAAAGCCCACAACGCGTCATCGAGCTTGTCGGACCAATCCTTCCGACTCTTTCCTACTGTCTTCTCCAGAATCCTCTTCACTCCCCTATTAGCATTCTCCACTTGACCGCTCGTCTGTGGATGATAAGCGGTGGAGAAACGATGAGTGACTCCGTAGCGAGCTAACACCTTTTCCATCAAGGTGTTACAGAAATGAGTGCCACGGTCACTTATAAGCGCACGAGGGGTACCAAATCGAGTGAACAACTTCTTAAGAAATTTCACCACCACTCGGGCATCATTAGTAGGCAAAGCTTGAGCTTCAACCCATTTTGAAACATAGTCAATCGCCACGAGGATGTACCGATTCTTGTTAGAAACAGGAAACGGGCCCATGAAATCAATGCCCCAAACATCAAAAATCTCGAGAACCTGTATGGGATTTTGGGCATTTCATTCTTGGATGAAATATTACCAGTGCGTTGACAAGCATCACACTGTTTAACGAATTCGAGGGCATCCTTCACCACTGAAGGCCAATAGAAACCACAATCAAACACCTTCTGAGCGGTGATATGATGACTGTGATGTCCTCCAGTCAATCCCTCATGAACATGTCTAAGGATCTCCCATCCTTCCTCCTTACTCACACATCTCCTCAGAACTCTATCTCCTCCAACCTTATACAGAAACGGATCATCCCAAACATATCTACTCATATCCCGGAAAAACTTCTTCTTCTGCTGCGTGGTCATCCCCTTGACCACCACTCCATTAGCTAGGTAATTTGCCAGGTTGGAGAACCATGGCATACCTTGCTGCTCGGCCTTCACAAAATCTACTGACTCGTGAGGGAATCTATCTCCAATCGCCTCCTCACGAATCTCCTCCCTCTCAAGATCCTCTAATCTAGAAAGATGATCTGCAGCCACGTTCTCGGCTCCCTTCTTATCCTTGATTTCGATGTCGAACTCGGAGAGCAAAAGAATCCACCGTATGAGACGAGGTTTGGCATCTTTCTTCGCGAACAGATATCGCAATGCCGCATAATCAGTGAATACGGTGGTCTTAGAAAGCACGAGATAGGAACGGAATTTATCGAGAGCAAAAACAACCGCTAGAAGCTCCTTCTCTGTCGTGGTGTAGTTCTCCTGAGCATCATTCAACGTCTTACTGGCATAATAGATGGGATGGAAATGTTTGTTACGCCTCTGCCCTAAGACTGCCCCGACTGCATAGTCACTAGCATCACACATGAGCTCGAAAGGCAAGCTCCAGTCGGGTGAAACAAGAATGGGTGCACTAACCAAGCACTCTTTCAGAAAATCAAACGCTTTAAGACATTCCTCGTCAAGACGAAAGGAACATCCTTCTCCAAAAGACGGGTCATGGGGCGAGTAATCTTAGAAAAATCCTTGATGAAACGCCTATAGAAACCCGCATGACCAAGAAAACTACGAATAGATTTAACACTCGTGGGCGGTGGAAGTCTACTAATCGTGTCAATCTTCGCCCTGTCAACCTCAATACCATCTCGAGACACCTTGTGCCCCAACACTATCCCCTCAGTTACCATGAAATGGCACTTCTCCTAATTCAACATCAACTTCGTCTCCGTACACCTCTTCAACATCTTCTCCAGATTAGTCAAGCAGTGAGAAAAAGAACTACCATAAACAGAGAAGTCGTCCATGAAGACCTCCATAGATGACTCGATCATATCCTGGAAAATAACAACCATGCAACGCTGAAAAGTAGCTGGAGCATTACATAACCCAAAAGGCATCCTACGATACGCATAGGTGCCATACGGGCATGTAAAAGTGGTCTTATGCTGGTCCTCTGGAGCAATAGGAATCTGGAAGTAACCCGAGAAACCATCGAGGAAACAGTAGAACTGCTGACCAGCTAGACGCTCAAGCATCTGATCAATGAATGGAAGAGGGAAATGGTCCTTTCTGGTGGCATCATTGAGTCTCCTGTAATCGATACAAACACGCCAACCAGTGACCGTACGGGACGGAATGAGCTCGTTTTTCTCATTAGTGATGACAGTCATCCCTCCCTTCTTGGGGACAACCTGAGTCGGGCTCACCCAACTAGAATCAGAGATAGGATAGATCAAACCAGCTTTCATGAGCTTCTTAACTTCTGTCTTCACAACCTCCTGCATGTGTGGATTCAATCGCCTTTGAGGTTGCACCACAGGCTTATACTCATCCTCCATGAGTATCCTGTGGGTACAGTAAACTGGGCTGATGCCCTGAATGTCGGAAAGCCTCCACGCAATGGCTTGCTTGTGCGTATTCAACACATCAAGCAGACTCATCTTCTCCTCCTCCGTCAGTCTAGAAGAAATGATGACGGGTAAACTAGAATCTCTACCTAGGAAGGCATATTCTAGGTGAGAAGGAAGGACCTTGAGCTCTAAAAGAGGAGGTGACTCAAGGGACGGCTTATGACTCTCTTCAGGAACTTCATCAATCTCAAAAACTTCGGGAAACAGAGGGGCTTCTTCTTCATACACCAACGGCTCCTCTTCACGATCAACAACCAAGTCAGCTCCATAGATGTAATCAAGACAACGGTCCACTCGGGAGATGAAGGAATTAAGGAAGTAAACAGAATCAGATGGACCGTTGTAAACATCCTGATCACCAGGGTGATTCATGGATTTGACGACATCAAATGTGACATTCTCATTTCCTACTCGAAGAGTGATCTTCCTGTCAAAGACATCGATGATGGCCTTGGCAGTATTCAGAAATGGACGTCCCAAAATCAAAGGTACCTTGTCGTCGGCTTCCATATCAAGAATCACGAAATCCACGGGGAAGACAAATTTATCGACCTTCACTAGCAAATTTTCAACGATGCCCCGTGGATATTTGACCGATCGGTCAGCAAGAGATAATGTCATGCGCGTTGGAGTCAGATAACCAAGGTCTAGCTGCTCGTAGAGAGAGTACGGCATCAGATTGATGCTAGCACCTAGATCTGCCAACGCGTGGCTCAGAGTGTCACTACCAAACAAACACGGGATCGTAAGATTCCCGGGTCTGTCAATTTCTCCGGTAGCTTGTTCAGAACCACAGCAGAACATCCAGCACTTAGGGGAATATTTGAGAGTTCCCCAAACCTATCTTTCCTTTTTAGGAGATCTTTCAAGAATTTTGCATACTTGGGCATATGCTGAAGAGCTTTAATGAACGGGAGATTGATTTTCAACTGTTTGAACATTTCAAGGAAGTGCCCATAATCTTTAGTATACTTCTGATTAGCAACACGGCGGGATACGGAACACGAGAAAGATCAATTTCAGGAGAGGGTCTAACAAAAACAGGTGTCGTTTTCACGACCTTCTCAACTTTTGGCTCACTGTTCGGTGCGGTACTTGCTGGGACTAGCCTCGGTTGCACCCTACCAGGAGTTTCCATCTCAATGTGCTCATCAACTTCCTTATCAGATTCTTCTACTACTATTCAACTGGGGGTGTCACAGGATCTCCACCTCTTCCACTACGAGTTGTGACTGCGTTTGAGTTGGGCGGCTGGGTTGGGTTGAGTGTTGCCAGAAAACTGGCCTGGAGGAGTTTGTTCCAACCGCCTAGCAATGTCACCAACAGAACGCTGAAGGTCTAGGAAAGCAGATTGTTGATTTTTAAGAATGATGTCGTGTTCAGCTAAAGTTTTCTGAGTGGTTTGATCCTTGACAATTAATTGGGTTAACAAATCTTTGATTTCATTAAGATTGGTGTTATTATTATTAACCCCTCCCTGATTTGTTCCCGAACCCCCACTAACAAACTGACCCTGCCCCTGGTTATGATTTGGATTCGATTGGAAACCAGGTGGATTTCGGGAAGATCTCCAGTTTTGGTTCTGAGCACCCCTCCAACCCGAGTTATAAGAATTGTTAAAAGGATTAGTTGGAGCACAGTTTGGGCCTCCCACGTAGTCAACTTGTTCTTGTGGCATCACTGGGCACTCAACAGTGTCATGTCCTCCTCTACAAATCTCACATCTGTCAATCTTCTTCATCAGACTCTTCATATCCTTGGCTAAAGATTCAAGAGTGGCGGCCACACTAGTATCCACAGTGACGTGGTGAACACCTCGAGTGGACGAGGGTGCACTAGTTACAGGAATGGAATTCCTGATAGCTGACCGTTGCTCATATTCAGCTTGAGCAAAACTTTCAAAGAGATCATTACAACCGACAACATCCTTCTTTCCCATGAGATGACCTCCAGCAGAAGTATCAAAACGAGCACGAGTTTCATAGGTCAGGCCATTGTAAAATTTCTCAACGAGGGCCCATTCAGTCAGACCATGATTAGAACATCTGCTAAGCAGATTCTGGAAACGCTCCCAGGCGAGATAATAGGGCTCATCAAGTTCCATCCTGAAAGAATGGATCTGGTCACGGAGCCTGGAAGCTTTGGCTGGAGGAAAGTATTTCTCAAGAAATTTGTCACGAAGACCGTTCCAGGTGGTGAAAGTGCCAGCAGGATGAGAATCAAGCCAAGAAGCGGCTCGACCAGAAAGAGAAAACGGAAAGAGGTGAAGAAATTTAGCATCATCGGTTGCCCCTGAAGATTGAAAGTGCCTAGAATACGAGTGAGACGTGAAATGTGTGCAGGTGCATCTTCGTCGTCGCGACCCTGAAACTGACAAGTGTTTGTGATAGCAGTCATGACATAGGATGGAATCTGCCAAGAACTTTCGTTGACAATGTTGGGAACAGTGATGGGAGAGTTAACTCCTGTGAAGCCTTCAGTGGCTCTTTGGTGAATTGTGCGGTTAGCCATGTGGAACGGGTTTGGTGATGTGGGTGCAGTGGGTGTGGAGCGAGTAGGTGAAGGAGGGGGAGTAGAAAGAGGGGAAGAGGTACTAACCTCTAAGTCTTCAACGTTAGCGCTCTGAAAGAGGTCAGTAATCCCTGAAAAATCTGGTGGTCCCTGCGATCTGGTACGTGGCATGAACTGCAAATCCAACAAAGAAACTGTAAGAATGCAATTAACCAAGACACAAACGAAAGACCAGATGAAAACTAAAAATTAAAACTTAAATAGAAAGAAAATAAATAAGCAAACAAATTTACCGAAAACACAAACTTAGAAAACAAGTTATCAAAGCTAATAAACGGAATTGCCTAGAGGTCCCCGACAACGGCGCCAAAATGAACTAAGTAATATTCTAGACTAAAAAAAGGAACTAAATTAGACTAAAAATGAACTAAGTAATATTCTAGACTCGCTAAAACTAAACCAAAGACAGGCAAGTGTACCTATCGACTCTAGTAAAGCAAACGTAAGTCCGGATATCGAACCCACGAGACCCCTAAGAACACGAAAATTAACTTTAAAAACTAATTTACTAAAAAGTCCAAATAAAGATTTTTATTATTAAATGGGGGGGTTTTCTAGCAAATCCTAATACAAGTAATCAAATTAAATTATAAAAATAAATATTAACTAAGAAAATGATGACGATTTCAAACGAAATTTAAATGACGAAACAGACACTACTTATGCTAGAATCCTTTATGTGTTTAACTAGTCTCATATTGGTTTATGGGTTTACTTGTGAAACCGGGATCTAGAGATATGTAACTAATCAAACCCTTAAAGCAAACTCAACCCTTCTCAAGTATGACAATTAAGGTTTTTAATAGTTATTGAAAATTACCGGTTAATTAACAAACAACCTCACAGCAGTTTATTGGTTCATTGAAATACCCTAAGTTTATCTAAATGTTTCACAACACAAGACAACTTTTCATTTTAAATGACGGGTTAGTTATTGCATTGATTATCTAATTTGATTTACAAGGAAAGACGACACTTTAACTAGGTGGATTTTCTCACGAATACCCTAGAACTAGCCAATTGACAATCCAAGACAAATCAATAACTTTTAATCTCACAATTAACAAGTTTAGTAGAACATTTAGACCTATTCAAACTCATGATTATCAATCCTTATGATTCAAGACGTCAATTAAACCATAAACTAGTCGATAACACCAAGTACACGACCTAACATACACCTAACCATTGAAAGACATTCATATAGGAGTATATGGAACCAAGAATCATGATCAAGAACCTGATCTAAACATGCATGCACATCAGAACTCAAAGCAATAACAATTAAACCAATGAACATCACAAGTTTATTCCATAAAACCAATAATTAACATGTTAAAACCATAAAATCATCATCACATAGGTAGTGTTATTAGATCTAGACTTCAACCATATCAAAACAGTAGCTAAAGTTCATAAACAACTCAGTAAACATGATTCAAAAACAAGAGTAAACAAGAAGAAGATGAAACCGATGGATAACACCCTTGAATCTTCAATCCTCTTGCTCAATCCTTGCTCCTTGATGCTTCCAATTGCTTGTTCTCTGCTTGGGATCTCCAAAATCATCTCTTTGATCGTCTGGAAGTCGGGGGGGCTCCATAGAATGTGTTAAACATTCTATTTAAATGTGAAAATTAGGGTTTGGCCGTGTCACATGCCTTCGCACACCGCGTACAAGCTAACTAAGCTGTGCGCGCATCGCGAAGGGACAAAATAGTCGGGGGCTGCGAACCCTCTCTTCGCGCAGCGCGTACAGAGTGGTTAGCTCGTGAGCGCAGCGCGAAGACCCTATTTCTCTGCAATTTTTCTTTATTTTTCAATTTTAACAACTTGCAACTCCTTCACTTGTCCAATGCCCTCGTTTCCGATTCGTTTTCCATTCCTTCCTGCATCCAAACACCTACAAATGACAAATAACAAAAACATTAACTTATTC
This sequence comes from Flaveria linearis, assembly GCA_024085815.1. Classification (NCBI taxonomy): domain Eukaryota; kingdom Viridiplantae; phylum Streptophyta; class Magnoliopsida; order Asterales; family Asteraceae; genus Flaveria; species Flaveria linearis. Next base: position 36,333 of record JABSNV010001038.1, on the reverse strand, counting down.
TAATAAAATTAAACACAATAGACGTATAAAGACTCAAAACCCGACTCTAAAAACATATGTGTTTTGCAACACATCAGTTGCCTGTTAAACTATATCCAATGGTATTAGGAGGGTTTGATGTAGTTTTAGGTATGGATTGGTTGGCAAACCATGAAGCCCATATTGTATGTAATAAGAAGTTAATTCAATTAAGAGCACCGGATAGGAAAACGATTAATGTATATGGTGATAGAGAGGAGTCAACTGTGAAAATAATATCTATGATAAAACTTGATAAGTTAATGAGCCGTGGATGTGCATCTTATTTGATATATGTAATTGATTCTCAAAAGCCTGTAAGAAAGATAGAGGACATTCCTGTGGTTAGAGATTTTGTAGATGTGTTTCCAGAGGAATTACCGGGTATTCCTCCAGATCATGAAGTTGAGTTTAGAATTGATTTGGTTCCGGGGGCTAAGCCAGTTGCTAAGTCACCTTATAGATAGCTCCATTAGAATTGAAAGAGTTAATGAAGAAGACTGAAGATTTGCTAGAAAGAGGTTTTATTAGACCCATTTCTTCCCCATGGGGTGCTCCAGTATTGTTTGTAAAGAAGAAAGATGGGAGTATACGTATGTGTATTGATTACAGAGAATTAAACAAGTTGATAATAAAGAATAAGTATCCACTCCCACGAATAGATGATTTGTTTGATCAGCTACAGGGAGCCAGTTAGTTTTCTAAGATAGACCTTCGTTCGGGATATCATCAGTTGAAAGTCAAGGAAGAAGATATACCTAAGACAGCGTTTCGCACACGTTATGGTCATTATGAATTTCTGGTTATCTCTTTTGGGTTGACGAATCCCCTGCTGCGTTTATGGATTTGATGAATAGGGTGTGCAAGCCAATGTTAGATCGGTCAGTAATTGTGTTTATTGATGATATATTGATCTATTCAAAGAATGAGGGAGATCACTCTTGCCATCTTCGTGAAGTGTTGGAAAGATTGAGAAAAGAAAGGCTTTATGCAAAATTTTCTAAGTGTGAGTTTTGGTTGCGGGAGGTACAGTTTTTAGGGCATGTGATTAATGCAGAAGGTATTTTAGTAGATCCTGCCAAGATTGAAACGGTAGTGAGGTGGAGTCCTCCAAAGACGCCATCCGAGGTCCGCAGTTTCTTGGGTCTGGCTGGTTATTATAGAAGGTTTATTCAGGATTTTGCCAAAATCGCATCTCCGTTAACGAAACTGACGAGGAGAATGAAGAATATGTTTGGGGACCAGAACAAGAAAAAGTATTTCAAGAACTGAAGCAGAAATTAACCCAATCACCAGTGCTGTCGTTGCCAGATGGAAATGAAGATTTGGTGATTTATTCAGATGCTTCGTATCATGGTTTAGGCTGTGTATTGATGCAGAGGGGACGAGTGATTGCTTACGCTTCCAGACAGTTGAAAGAACATGAAAAGAATTATCCGACACATGATCTAGAACTGGCAGCAGTGGTATTTGCCTTGAAAATATGGAGGCATTACTTATATGGGACGAAATGTATGATTTACACGGATCATAAGAGTTTGAAATATTTCTTTGATCAGAAGGAATTGAATATGCGCCAGCGGAGATGGTTAGAATTGGTGAAAGATTATGATTGTGAAATACTTTACCATCCGGTAAAGCAAATGTGGTTGCTGACGCGTTAAGTAGAAAGAATGAGCCCCTTCGATTCCATACAAGTTAGTGATAGATTTTATACATTTACGAGAGGCAGAAGATTGAAACGTGAAGCGGGAACGAATGAAGGGTTAAACAAAGGATCTGGAAGAAAATAGTTTGGGGTTAAGACAAAATGTGGTCGTATGTGGATTCAGATTAAGATGAAAGAGTTAGTTCTAGATGAAGCCCATAAATCCAGATATTCTATACACCCTGATGCTACTAAGATGTACAAGGATTTAAAACAAGAATATTGGTGGCCCGGTATGAAGTTTAATGTGATGCAGTATGTGAATAGGTGTTTGACATGTCTTCAGGTCAAAGCTGAGCATCAAAAGCCATATGGTAAGCTTCAACCCTTAGAGATACTGAAATGGAAGTGGGAAGAATTGACAATGGATTTCATAACTAAGCTCTCGCGTACAGCTAAAGGGTATGATACTATTTGGGTCATAGTAGATAGATTGACACATAGTGGGCATTTCTTACCAATCAAGGAAACGTATACTCCGAGAAGTTAGCAGAATTGTTTATTCAAGAAATTATTGCTCGTCATGGGGTACCAATATCTATTGTGTCAGATAGAGATACACGTTTTACTTCGAGATTTTGGAGAAAGTTTCATGAAGATACGGGTACTCGTTTATTACATAGCACATCTTTTCACACAGAAACTGATGGGTTGACTGAAAGGACTATCCAAACAGTTGAAGACATGTTACGAGCTTGTGTTATAGATTTCGGTGGTAGCTGGGATAGTCATCTGCCATTAGTTGAATTCTCCTACAATAACAGTTATCATTCTACAATTGGGAGAGCCCCTTATGAGATGTTATATGGAAGAAAGTGCAGGAGTCCGATATGCTGGGGAGAAGTTGGGCAGAAAGAGTGGGCAGTTTGGAAATTGTACAGGCTCCGAATGAGAAACTAGATCAGATCAAAGTTCAGTTTAAAGCAGCTCAGGATCGACAAAAGTCTTATGAAGATAAAAGGCGAAGGCATATAGAGTTTGAAGTAGGAGATAGAGTTATGTTGAAGGTATCTCCTTGGAAGGGAATTATCAGATTCAGAAAAAGGGGAAAGTTAAGTCCTCGTTTTATAGGACCGTTTAGAATCATAGAACGAATTGGGGAAGTGGCCTATAAACTAGAATTACCCGATCAGTTGCAAGGAATCCACCCAACCTTTCACGTGTCACAGTTGCGCAAGTGTTTGGCCGATGAGAATGCTTATGTACCTTTAGATGATATAGAGGGATGATAAGTTGAACTATGTTGAGAAACCTACTGCTATAGTAGACAGGAAGGTGAAAAGGCTGAGTAATAAAACTATGAGTTAGTTAAAGTGCAGTGGTCAAATAGAAAAGGATCTGATTTCACTTGGGAATCAGAAGATGAGATGAAGAAAGATTATCCCCAGTTGTTTGAATAGTTGGTTTCGAGGACGAAACCTATTTAAGGATAGGAGAGTTGTAACACCCGGTTTCTAAATCCGAACTTGTAAATTATATTATAGTTATGATTAATTAAATTAAGTTGAGTTGTTCGAGTGTTTAAATGTTCAGTCGCAAAATTCATATGCGAATGAACTTCAGTCGCACCCCTTACGTGCGATTGAGACACAATCGTACGAATAGTAGGCGAATGAACTTCAACGCACGATTCAGTCGTGCGAATGGTCCAGTCGTGCGACTGGAAGTGAGGCGGTGAAGTTGTAGGTGTGGATAAGTAAGGCGGTGCAGATGATTAAAAATAGATTTCTATCTGCATCATCCTCAATTTCTTGTTCTCCTTACACCCAAACACCCCTGTTCTTGTCAATTGACTAGGCGAAACCCCGTTTTGGTGAGTTTTGAACATCACGGATTAATCCGGAGATGTTATAAGCTATGTGTATGATTGAATTTGATCCAATAACCTGTTTAAACCAGTAAATTGGTCTGGTTCATTTCTGAATTTAAAATCCAGGAATTCAAATCCAAGTTTTTGTGAAGTTTTGATGAAATAATGGTCCGAAACCAGTGTAAACGATGTGTATAGGATCTGTTTTGAATATGGTATGATTTGGATGGTTAAAACTCAAATTTTGAGTGAGTTTGGATCAAAAACGTCAAGAACATAGCTGCTGATTCGTTTCAGGCGAATGGGCTCAATCGCAGGCCTCAGTCGTACGAATAAGAGTTTAGTCATACGACTGAGTGCGAATGGAGGTTCAATCGTGCGATTGGAACCCAGTCGCCTGGTTGGAAGTCCGAATAAAGATGAGCGAACACTGGATACGAATGAGAGCTCAATCATGCGAATGAATCGCTAGTCGTACGACTGAAGGTTCAGTCGCATGGTTCATCCGCATAGGTCCAGTCGCATGATTGCTCATTCGCATAAAGTGTTCAATCGCATGAGGGCCCTGTTTGAGAATAGTTTACTGAATCAAGGTTTATTGTTTTAGATATACCTAGATTAGAGGAAGGACTAGTTACCTTGTGTACGTGGGTTGTGTAGACTGGTGAGGAAGTTGATAAGGTGAGTTCTAAGCCCTTTTCAAATGTTTGGTTTTAACATTCGGGCTAGCACACATACAATGATAAATGAGTTGAATATTTTAGTACCAGAATTGTGATAGTGATGTTAATATGTTTCTAACAGTTTGTAAAGCTGTTAGGGGAAAGCGGGGGTAATGAATGATTACCTGAACATTGTTAATCATTACATGATAGTGATGATTTTAGTGGGTCAGGTAGAGTGTAAAAGATGGTCATCTGAGCATTGTTAATCGTTACGTGATGGTAATGATTCCAATGGGTCAGATGGGGTGAAATGACTAATGAAAATATGTTAAAACTGGTGCTGAAAGAAAGAATGAGTGAGGTGTAAATGAATGTGATAATATTGGTAATAAATAAAAGAAATGTTTTTAAAATGGTAATGTGATGTAAATCTCAACAGGCCAGTTAGGGTAAGATGCCTGGGTGTGAAACTGTACAGTTTGATAGGAGTGATGACGATCACTCGGCTTTATGAACATCTTGTGGTTACGACCCTAGATGATTATTTGGCATCCTACTGGATGAGAGATAGTAACTGGTAGTTGCTGGATGTGAGCAACCGACGTTACTAGGTATGGGAAACTGGTAGTTGCTGGATGTGGGCAACTGACGTTTCTGGGTATAGTAACTGGTAGTTGCTGGATGTGGGCAACCGAAGTTACTAGGTATGAGAACTGGTAGTTACTAGATGTGGGCAACCGATGTTCGATGGGACAAGGTCCAGTGGGACAAAGTAATGATAAAATTTGATTATTGTAATATTGTCAATATGTGACTTTTGTGTGTGTAAATGTGCTGATAATGTTTCAATGAAAATTTAGAACTCACCAGTTTATCTGATGTTTTGAGTGTGTTGTGTGTGCTAGGTAAGGATGGATCCTCTGATAATAGAGGAAAGCAAGTATGAGCTGAACGAGGATGCTATCCCGGAGCAGTTGCTAGCATAGGATTTAGGGCTTGTTAATAATGTAAATAGGGCGATGTATAATTAAATACAATCATATGTAAAATGTTCTAAAAAGTTGGGTTAATATATAATAGTGTTTAAAGTCTTCCGCTGTAAATAGAAAGCTCTGATTTGTATTTAAAATATTAATCCAACTGCGTGACGTGCCTCCGGTGCCCTGCCGGGTTTAAGGCGTCACAAATCACCACCGCGATCTGTATCTCTCATCTCCTTTTGGTGTTGGAGGTCGGCGATCACCACCAGTACGGAGTGACGATGTTACCATCAATTCTACGTTATCATTGTTAATATCAAATTTCCAAAATGTCCTTCCAACACCTATAATCAAATGGAAAGATAGCATATCATCAAGAAATTACTTACAGTATAAATGTGTTCACACCCCATCCCCCTCTTTTCTGTCAAAAGCATACAATGCAATCACCAAATTTCATGAGGTTAACAAAAAATTTTTAAAAATGAAGAACTATCTCATAAAAATCTAAGAATAAAACATACGATACACCATTGCACCCATCTTACACCACAAACACAGCAACACAGCAAGCTCACTCCCGAGTCCCAAATCCCAAATTAGGGCACAAAACAAGCAACGTAACATGTTTATGAACACATTAACACCAAAACTTAAACCAAGCGTTCATCATCCTCATCAATTACTCGAAAACAATCAACAAACTCCAAAACAGATCAAATCAATCGATGATAATCAGATCACCCCAAGTAGAATGAAATCGTAACCCTAGGAGATCGACTACTCAGTTCTACACAAATATAAGGTGCTTATATTTACTAATTAATTGAAAAAATAAATGCCTTATCTTGTACAGGCGCATTCGAATCAGCAACCGTATTCAAATCAGCAACCGTCTTCTTAAAAAAATGCCCTGATCAACCAACAATCAACACACATTAAACGGATCAAGGCTAAAACCGACCAAACGTAGATCTACACCAACCAAAACGCACCAAATCAAACCCCAAAAACAGAAACCGACGAAATAACAAAAAACCCTAATACGAATCGAACCTAATTCACGGATGCGGGGATCTTTAGGATCCGTGATGGAGTCGCAGAGGGCGGCGAGGTCAATGTTGGCATCGTTACGAACCTTCCAGTTCTTGTGAAACAATCGATCCTCCCATGGCAACTTCTTGGCCTCCTTCAATAACTTCTTATCTTCCGACATTACCAGATATGATAAATTACGTGCATATACAGACAAATAATGATGAAATCAAAGAGTGTAAGTTGTAGTGAAGAACAAATGGGACGTTTTGAGGGTTGTTTAACCTGAATTTGAAAAGGGGGAGATAAGCGCACCGACGGCACCGCGGTAGTAGGCGGAGGTGACGGCACCGAAGCGCTCTTGACCGGCGGTGTCCCAGAACGGTGGTCTCCTCCCGTCATCGCCGACTGCCCGTCCATCCTCCTATCATCGCCGACCGACTGAGATGAAATGCTTTTAAAAGAGAGAGTGAGAAAAAGATTTGAATTTTGAAAACTGGTCAAATGGATGTACTCGGTTCCATCGCAATAGAGTTGTACCTTGTGCATGAAGAGATGTACATCTCTTAATTTTAAGAGATTATATAAATGACTCTTTTGTCCTCTTCAAATACAAACAAACAAACAAACCCAGTCTATCCCACTCGAGAGCAGGGTCTGGGGAGGGTAGGTGTAGGCGAGTCTTTCCTCTATCTTGTTAGGTAGAGAGACCGCTTCCAAAGAGACCCCCGACTCGGTAGCAAAAGGCATACAAATATCAAGACAACAAACACTAAATCATCCAACACATAGCATTAAATACCAAAAAATCCATATCGCTAGCAAGGCATCATACAATAGATCAATACAACACATAGCCTACAGTACACAATAAACCAAACAACACATAGCATACAAATATCCTAGGTGCATGCAGAATCACTGTTAAAGGGCAGATATGGGCTACTTAGACATCAGGCCCCGCAACCAGACTTCGAACACCCTTCCTGCCTATAGTTCGAACTAGAAGTCCTTAATTTTAATTCTACGCCTCTACTCAGTCCTATCCTCGATCATGTGCTCAGAGAGGTGCAAGTGTATCATATCTCGTCTAATTACCTCATCCCAAGTCAATTTAGGTCTTCCTCTACTCCTCCTACCCTCTAAGGTGATGTTCTCTACTGCTCTAACTGGTGCCGCCATTGGTCTCCTCTTGACATGCCCAAACCATCTTAATCTTCCCTCTCGTATTTTATCTGCGATACAGGCCACTTCTAGCTTCTGTCGAAACACTTCGTTTCTTATTCGATCCAGTCTCGTGTGACCGCACATCCACCTCAGCATTCGCATTTCCGCTACCTCTATTTGTTTCTCGTGCGATTTCTTTATGGCCCAGCAGTCTGTTCCATATAGCATAGCTGGACGTACTGCCACACGATATAGCTTTCCCTTTAGTTTTGTTGGAAACCTCTTATCACATAGGATCCCTGATGCTGCTCTCCACTTGCACCATCCTGCTTGAATACGGTGCGTTACATCGCTGTGTATCTCTCCGTCCTCCTGCAGGTACGAGCCCAGGTATTTGAACCTAGACGTTTGTGGGACCGCCATACCCTGGATACTGATTTGGGTGTCATCTTCCGCCTCGCCACTAAAGTTACAATGCATGTATTCTGTCTTTGAGCGACTTATCCTTAAACCTTTGCGCTCTAGTGCTGCTCTCCACTGTTCTAGCCTGTCGTTAAGCATCCTTTTAGATTCCGATATTAAGACAATATCATCCGCAAAGAGCATGCACCATGGAACTGGCTGCTGTATAGACTTGGTCATCTCATCCAACACTACTGTGAAGAGAAATGGGCTCAGTGCCGATCCTTGGTGGAGTCCCACTTCCACTGTGAATGAGTCTGTGTCTCCGATCGGGGCTCGCACACATGTTTTTGCCCCCTCATACATATCCTTGATTATTTGGATATACCTCTCTGGTACCCTTCTGAGTCGTAGACTTTCCCAAATTAGTTGACGCGGAATGCTGTCATAAGCCTTTTCTAGGTCGATGAATACCATATGAAGGTCCTTTTTCTTTTCTCTGTATTTCTCCATTATCCTCCTTATGGCGTGTATTGCTTCTGTCGTAGAGCGTCCTGGCATAAATCCAAATTGGTTTGACGATATCTGAGTTTCTCGTCTAATTCTTGTGTCAATAATTCTTTCCCATAATTTCATCGTGTGACTCAATAGCTTTATCCCCCTGTAATTTTCGCAACTTTGTACATCTCCTTTTTTCTTATATATGGGGACTATAACACTGGTTCTCCACTGGTCCGGCATCTTTCCTGTCGTAAAGATAGTGTTGAATAAATCTGTTAGCCATTTGAGCCCCTCATCTCCCAGGCATTTCCACACTTCAATCGGTATGTTGTCTGGCCCCACCGCTTTAGCCCTTTCCATTTTCTTCATAGCTCTCGCAACTTCGTCTACTGTGATGCTTCTACAGTAGCAATTGTTTTGTTGTGTTGTTTGGGTTGTATTATCTATCTCAGCTTGTTTATTTGGGTTGTTTATGTTGTAAAGGTTATCGAAGTAAGTCTTCCATCTCCCTTTGATGTCATTGTCGTTCACCAAAACTTTTCCATCCGCAGCCTTTATAAACTTCACAATTCTCAGGTCTTGTCTTTTGCTGTCTCTTGCCTTGGCTAACTTAAACATGTGATGCTCTCCTTCTTTCGTCTCTAGTCGTTTATACATCATCTCATACGCCGCGTTCTTTGCCTCTGACACCGATTTCTTCGCCTCTCTCTTAGCCTCCTTGTATTTATCTTTTAGCTCTGGGCGTTCTTCCTCATTGTTACATCGTATAAGCTCTCTGAAACTTTGTTGTTTTATTCGTATCTTCTCCTGTACATTTTTGTTCCACCACCAAGATTCCTTATGGTCGCTTGTCCTCTTTGTTGTAACTCCAAGCGTTTCTTTAGCTGCTTGGATGAGCGTATTTGCCATGGCCTCCCACTTTTGATTTGCGTCTTCCTGTGGTCGGTATGACCTTATCTCTAAAGATGGTAATGTTTTCGTCCTTGAGCTGGCTCCATTTGATCGTATGTCTAATTCTCTTGTTTTGTTGGACAATTGGTCTCTTCACGCGTATATCCGCCACTAACATATGATGTTGTGTCACAACTGTCTCTCCTGGGATTGTCTTACAGTCCTTCCACGAGCTACGATCTTCTCTCCTCGTCAACAAATAGTCTATCTGCGTGTGTCTTTCGCCGCTGCTAAACGTGATTAGATGCGATTCCCTTTTCTTAAAAAACGAATTTATGATTCCTAAGTCATGCGCTACTGCGAAGTCAAGAAGCTCCTTACCGCCTTCATTCCTAAGGCCATACCCGAAGCCTCCATGCGCCAACTGGAAGTGGTCATTATCCTTACCGATATGCCCGTTAAAGTCTCCTCCTATACATATTTTTTCGTCTCTAGGTATGTCACCCATAACGTGATCTAAACTCTCCCAGAACTTTTTTCTTTCTGTTTCTCCTAGTCCAACATGTGGAGCATACGCACTAACTACTGCCACTACTTCAATCCCTATTACTATTCTTAACAGCATAATTCTATCATCGTATCTTCTTACCTCTACTACATTATCTTGGAGTTCCTTAGCAACTAGAAACCCTACTCCATTTTTCGTTCCGTCAGACCCTGAATACCATAGTTTATAACTATTGCACTCTGTTGCTCTCTCACCCCCGCCATCTAGTCTCCTGAAGACACGCTATCTGGACCCTACGTTTCCTTAGCACATCAATTAACTCTAGTAACTTGCTAGTTAGTGTTCCTACATTCCACGATGCCACTCTTAATCTAAAATCCTTTTTCCTTGTATTCGCACCTCTCGTCACCGAACATGATCTCGGGACAGCATGATGACACCTGCTGTCTATAATTACCTGACAGAGTCCCCTAGAACACCCCTAAAAAAGAATTATAGCAGAAGTAAAGCACAATCAAAAACAATCCGTTACACGCATTCAACAGTACACGATGGACTAGAACTTAATAAAAAAAATAGCAACAATGATCACCGCTTCACACAATGACACACTATCCTGAGTATAGATTCAGATAAGCCAATGAAACCTATGTAGAGAACAGTTCTAAGATTGACCAGAAATGAGGACAACAGCCCACGAATGCTCAACACCCCCCTCAACCAACAATATACAACTTACTCAGCAATTAATATCAAAACACTAACAATTAAACAACTAATCAGCAAGTTATAACCAGTAATCAATTAGACAAGAATTATATCAAACAAGTGATGCACCAGAAAACATATCACACAAGTGATGCACCAGTAAACCAGTAAACCTATAAGGAGCAACAGAAATCACACAAACCCGTAACGAGCAACAAAAAATAGATCACACAAACAAGATCACACAAACCAGATCACACACAAACAGATCACACAAACAGATCAGCAACACACAAACCAGTTATCTCAACACACAAACCAGTAAGCCAGTAAATCAGTAAAGGGCACCAAAAAAACAGATCACACAAACAGATCAGCAACACAGTTATCTCAACAGCTGCTGGTACTCCTAACCTAGCCAATATCAGCCTAAACTAGAAAGTAAAAGAGAGGGAGAAGGAACAATCTCACCAGATGTGCGGTACTTCAGAAAATGTGCCCTAGATTTAGCAACCTTCACTTAGGGTTGCTAATCCAAGGCAGAAGAGGACTCCCAGCAGTAAGATCTAGGGTTGTTGCCCTAGATTCGCGAAGGAGATGTTGGGCAGATCTAAACGCAGAGCAAAACCCGAGAATCACCCTCTTCAAATGAATATATATATATAGTATAGATAATAATTATTTATGTTATATTTCAAGAAAAGGAAAACAAGAAAAGAAAAGAAAAAAAAAGAGAGAGAAGAAATATTTGGTATATTGGTGGACATGATTTTAGATTGTGAATTGGGCTCCATCTTGACGCATATTGGCCTCCATTTCTGCCAGTTGAGCTCCAGCCTCCCTTCCCTTCTCTTCTCACACCAAAATCACCATCACCAATCAACACCACTAATCACCAATCAACACCACTAATCACCAATCAACACCACTAATCACCATTAACACTTATCCTCTTCTTTTCTTACTCTTTCTACATTCCCCCAATTTCTCTCAACTCTCCCTCTAGGGTTTTTCTCCCATCAACACCAACTAGCTATCACATGTAACTCTAGTGTCATCAATTTGGGTTTCCATCTGCTATTCAATCCTCTCGAATTTTCACTAGTTAACCCCTTCACTTGATTAGCCTGGGTTTCAAAACTGATGCAGAAGCTCTTCGTCTGTTTTCGCGGCAGTTTAAGCTTGCAATTGGGATTTTTTCAATTTGTGATCTGCAATTGAAAGTGGAAGAGCCTCTCATACGGAAAGGTGCTTGTTGGTCTGTCGAAGGTATCTTTTTGATTCATGTCATTTGGCAAATGTAGGTTTTTAGGTTTCTGATCATCTAGTTTTTGATACATACATCTTGTTTTCGTCGCATAGCTAATTGTTATGATTTTCTTGGCTTTGATTTTTAGCTTGATTGTTGCTACAAGGGTGATTTTCTTGTCTGTGAACTGCAAACAAAGGGATACATTCAAATATTTTCAAGATTTACATAGATAACCATAAACATAAGAAGTGAATGGTTGGATTTAATATGCTTTCTCATTATTAGAGTTTATTCGCCTCTTATTATATTGAGGTTTGATATTTTTCCTTATTTACTTCTTTACCTCCTTTCAATCTGTTTGTTTCTTGATAGAGACAGGTCTTGTGTTATTTAGTTGTGGACTTGTTTTGCTGAACGTACGTGTATTTTTCGGTTTACATGGTACCAGTTGTCATCTGTGATTTGTGTAAAATAAGCTCCAGCTTTCCTGGGGTGCTTTTGTTTATCTGTATATCTTTTGTCTTTAAATTGAGTCTTGTAACAATTACTAATTACTTCCACATTGCTCACAGAGATGAGGCGTTCTAGACACAATAGTGCATTACAAGTACAAGATGACTGGCCTATCAGAAAGGTCCTTACACTTTCTGATGTTGACATTACTCACCCCTTTCTCACTCTACCTAGGCAGCCAGTTGAGACTTACATCCTTGTGCATCTGACACAGCTTGAGCGTGATCATTTACTGAACAGAGAGCAAGTAGCCATCAATGCTCAAGATGATGACACTGGTGATGTCTATATAATGAAATTAAAATGGCGTGGGAGTTATTACAATCTTATTGGAAAATGGGGTAGAATTGTCCGTAGCAAGGGACTTGATGTTGGGAAAGAGATTAAAATCCGTTGGTTCAATGGATGTTTACACTTTTCAGTCCCACAACAAGTTATTTCTGCACCACCAATACAGATTATTCCTGCATCCGTAGTGCAACATGACCAATGGCCTATTAAGAAGGTGTTGACATTATCTGATGTCGACACTAATCATCCTTTCCTACCATTGGTGCGGAGATCAGTTGAAGATCATATTCTTGTGCATTGGACCCCACAACAAAGAGAGCTGCTGAGGAATGAAGAACAAGTGAATTTGAATGCACGTGATGTTGATACAGGGGAAATATATGTGATGAAACTGAGGTGGCGTGGGAATTACTATAATTTAATTGGAAAATGGGGAAAAATTATCCGTAGTAAGGGACTAGGGGTCGGGAAAGAGATCAAGATCCGATGGGCTAATGGTTGCCTGCACTTTTCTGTCCCCTATGAGCAGCAGGCAGTTGTGCGTACAGTCCCGTTGGTACAACAACAACAACACCAACAACACCAACATCATCACCACCATGAGGAATGGCCAATTAAAAAGGTTTTAACGTTGTCTGATGTGGATACAAATCATCCTTTTCTTACATTACCTGGAAAATCAATTGAAGATCATATTCTTTTATATTGGGCATCACAGGCACGAGAGCAATTACGAAATGAGCTCCAGATAAATGTTAATGCTCGAGATTATGACACTGGTGATTCATTCTTAATGAAGTTGAAGTGTCGTGGAAGTTACTATAGTTTAATTGGAAAATGGGGACAAATCATTAGGGGGAAGGGACTGCAAGTTGGACAAGAGATTCTGGTTCGCTGGGATAATGGGTATTTGGTTTTTCAGTTCCTCAGTGATAGCAACACTGATGGTTCATAGGTAGAATTGAAGGAAGTAGTCAAGTTACATGCACAACACTCTCGATTTGTAAATTTCAAAATCTGTCTTTACCACTTTACATAATTGTTTATTTTGGTACTGACTAGGTATAAATATTCATTTTACCTGGGACTTTTGTTTTTTGTCGCATGCATTGATGCATATACACTTAACAGTTAAGAGTTTTGTATTGTTATCTAAATGAAAGTGTATATGTGAACGAGGGGCTAACATGTACAATCAGAAACCATTCTGCACCTGTGTGGGGAGAGGTTCTGTTGGCAAGTCGTGATCTATCAACGGGACTCCTCTGAGTCATCTCTTATAAAGTGAAGGTATGTCCCAGTCAAGTATCCGCTGTTGAATTTATCAAAGATTGAAAATTGACAATCTTTATATGCAACCAATGTTTTCCTGGCTTTTTTCTGCACTTTCCATGATAAATTACTTTGGCAGCACACATAATCTCACATATATTTTCATATCTAGCATGTATTCCTTTTCCCTGCGTATGAAAGAAAACAAAACCTTTGATTATAATTTTTTGAGCATATTTAGGAAGTTTATTTTCTAGATATGCAGATGGAAAAGTGTCTTTGAGACCTCAAATTCATTTAACTTGTCTTCTTCTGCAGGTAAAATTTTGATAAGATCCAGATTTGTTAGATTTATGATGCTGGCTCAGCAGAATGCAGGTTCTTTTTGTCAAATGGAGCTGGTAAGTTTTCCCATTGAGACGGTCAATGGTCCTAAGATCGGGCCGCATGAGGAGGAGGTGCTTACCTCCCATCATCCCTGAAAATCATTCAGGGTTAATACTAAAAGAACCAACATATTTTCTTATTTTGCATGAAAAAAATTTTCAACTTTATTTGATATATTAAAGTATGTTAACCTGTTTAAATACATACAATGTGAAACCTATTAGAAAATGACTTGGTATCTTTAACTGCGTTAAAAATTTCATGAAGCGAAGCCTCAAGTGTGTAAAATGCTAACTTGGGTAATTTACCACATAGATGTTTCTAAATTTAATTTAAGGTGGTCAACTTTTGATGAGGTTAGGCTTCACATTAGCAAAAGAGCACATGACTTGTCAGCGTAAAAAAGAACCTGCAGATATATAGCATCCATAAGTATCAACGTGCTAGCTTACAACGTTTATATCGAGGACCTTTAGACTGTGGGTGAAAGAATCATGCACTCGTACCTTGTGGTTGAACAATCAACCATTTCATATATTTTTTCCCCATCATAAGAATAATTATTACACATCCAGGATTCCATTTTTGTTCCAATAGTATTCTACGCTTGATCTTCAGTTCCCCTCCCCCCCCCCCCCCCCCCAGCTCGCTCACAATCGATGGCTAACTTAGGGCTAGAAAGATGGGTTCTTTATACCAAGCCAGCCAAGAACCCCAGATCAAACTAGGTAGGATCACGGATTCATGCCTTAGCCTCCCTACTAGGCATGATAATTCTTTTTATGTGCCAAAGAGAAAGAGCGGGTTCTTGCTGCAGTTGCTCGAGTTCGCTAAGCCATTTACTCTTGAAACTTTTGCTCCTGGGAGAGACTTGACGGTTTTCTGGTTAGTGATGTAGATTTTAACATTTAATGTACCTTTTTAAGACATCAGTAACAATATTTTGAGCTGGACACGTTAACATTACTCTCTCTATGTTAAGCAAAAAACATCCATACGTTCTCACCTTAACATTTTATCATCTCGTTTTAACCAAATAACAAAACTTTCTAGTTTTAACATAATAATAAACAATGACAGGCTAAAGGGTTATTGGATGGAGAAGAACCAAATTAAACGCTTTACTAATACCACGCTATAATACTAACATGATTATATTTTGTCTTTTCCCCTCATTGTAAAATCATGCAAATATACGCTACAAAGTTATTTTTATTTTATTTTTAAATTGATCCCTAAATAACTATGGTAAGAATAACACGTCGACATTATTAATTTAGCAAAAGACAAGTTTAAGAGGGGAAATTGACTAGAGAAAACTGAAAGTTTAGAAGTATGAATTATCTGTAGACTCTTATAAAAGAAGGCTATTTGAGCCACATGTCATTCTCTTAAACCAATCATCTGCCACGTATCCTTTTCTTGGCCAACATCCATTTGCATTCCCGCCTACTTATTTTAACCCGGTTTTAACTTTTACGCGGATCTTCATATATTGGATAATACCCAGTTGCTATCATTCCCTTTTCTTCTTTCTAAACCAAAACCCTAGATCAAAATCACCACCATCCATCATCGCTCAGATCCAACACCAGGTTAGCTTCTTCCTTAAATCTTTCAATCTTCTTCCCCAACCAAAACTAGAGATCTGATTCACATCTTCTCTGTTCGTTTTTGTTATCTCTCTGTTTGAGGCTAAAGTTTGATTTTGTTTTATTTTCTACATCTTCTTCTTAATGTTCTTTAAATCTGTGTTTGATTTCTTAAAAACATTAACATTTTTGTTATAATTTGACACTAATTTTGTTTTATGCATACAGATTTTGTAGATTTATAATCTTAACATTGATTGTTTTACGCATACGGATTCACCAAGAAGATCCTCCATCAATGATTCTTATACACTTGTGGATTCACTAAATTCTGCTACTCGATGAATCCTAAGTATCGTATAATACTCTTCTTGATCTCACAATCAAGTGAGTGTTTGGTTGTCAATGTTAACTAGAGAAGGTCCTTGCACAAAGTACACATTTTAGGGTTTTGCCCTCGTGTTCTTCATCCTTCTTGTTATAATTAAGGTAAAAAAAATTAGATTTCTATGAAAATATTCTATTTTTTATTATGATTTTTGATTGGCGGTTGAATACCATAAAATCAAACCAATGTTAGGCAGTTTATTTGGGTAAATCAAGCCAATTTGATAAATTTGTCAGTTCTTCTTCTGTTCTTCAACGTCTATGCGCATCATGATCTTTACTTACTCAAGTGTGGTTTGATTTGAGTTAACTCTTCTTCCTATATTTAGAACCACTTGATGATTTTTTTATGTAAACAAGGGTTTCTAAGTATTTTGAGAGAAATATGTTTGTTTTTTTATTTATCTATTCCACAAATGATGTGTCCTGAGTTCTTGATTTATCAGGAAAGCAAATGGTGCAATATGCTAGAAGCTCTTGATAATAAAAAACCATGTCCCATTGTCAATGTTTAGATTAAATAAATGGATATTATTTAAAATCCTTAATCATTCCTTGTGATATCAGTTTTATCATACAATATAGTTATTTTTATTTAATATTATTATTTATTGTTGATTTTTTTAATCCTAATAATTGGTTTAGAGCTGCATCTTTGTACGAGGCTTCAAAGCAATTGCAAAATTTGTTATGTGAATCTAGATTGCTTCATATTGGTCTTTGTAAGTCTATCCAGGTGGTTGAAATTGTAAAATTTGTATACTATTATGTTGTGTTTATAATACTATATTTTATATTTGTATTTAAATTTTGAATGAGATGGAGATCCTAGGGCATTCTTGTTAAGTTGTGAACGAATCTGTTTCAACAACATTCTCGATAAGGGATTCGAAGAAAGGAAGCCGAGGAAGAAAGTAATCATATGTACTTATTCAATTATAAATTTGTTGATGTTCTTTAAAAAATATAAAATTTCCACTTTACCTGGAAAACATCTAGATCAATAACCTATGCTTATTGGATAATGAATCTCATCTTAGTTTGTACATGTAAGGGTGATGATCCAGCCATAAAAAGCTTCATCCACCAAACGATATGGATCTAATTTTTTTTTTTACAAAAAGTGTTTTGGGTCAACTCATCATGAGCAATTTTGACTTTGACAAGTCATCCGTTTGGACCAACCTGCCTAAAGCTTTCACCCTATTCATCCTAAAGAACACCTTAAAAGCTTAATAGAAAATTGTTATTTTAGTTAATTTGTAAGATAAATCGCATCAAATGAATCTTTTTTCATGTTCATAGTTTTAATTTGAAGGTAAACAGGACAAAGCGAAGTGACCTGAGCAGGCGTCTAAGTCCATTGGCTTCTAAGTAATTGCCTAATTGGCCTACAACTGTTATCGGGTTTGTTTTGCTATTAAATTTACTAGTGTTCCATATTTAGATGTTTTAGTATTCACACATATCAATAATAATGTATGCGTGAAACTATTTACATGATTGAGAAGGATGCTTTACCATCATTTCCAATTGCATAAGCATTTGCGTGTTTGAAAGAGAGCTGGAGGCTTTCACTTGTTTACATTTACTCATCAGGTATCATTAACTCTAATTGATGCAAGTTTGAGCCAAGTTTTTAAGGCTGAACTTAAGTGTTGTCATAAGATTAAAGTTACTGATAGGAGAATAAAAAGGCAATTGTAGGGAAACATATTTAACAGTTTATTTTTCTTTTTAATTGGTGTGCATTTATGTACAAACAAGTATTTAGATACTTGTGAATTATAATTGTAAATTTCAGTTTTTTTATTAGTATATGTAATTCCTTATATTTAGTTAGAAGAAGCATTTACAAGTTAATATATTATATAGTTTTTTTATATACAACCCGCATAATATAAGGTCTATAGCCTTCATCGTAAAAGGAAGTCAGTTTGCAATTATTAGATATTTAATTTATTTAATTCGTGAATTAGAAGAAGCATTTACAAGCCATTACATCTTTTATTTCTTTGAGGGCGGGCCTTGCCGCAGCGGTAAAAGCTGTTCCTAAGGGACCGAATGTCTCAGGTTCGATCCGTGGAAACGGCCTCCAACAAAATGTGGGGGAAAGACCGCGTACATCTTCCCTTAAATGGGACGGACCCTCCCTGGACCCTGCGAAAACGCGGGAGCTCTTTGCAGCACCAGGTACATCTTTTATTTCTTTGTCAGTGATATATTTTATCTGTTTTATCGTCGTCTGAATTTTTGACAACTTCTCGACACAATCATAGTGCCCACTGCCTCAACCTCCATATTTTATGGTACAAACACATCCTCTTTCTGTTGCATTGACACTTTTGTTTTAAAAGGAATTCAGTTGGTAACAATCGTTCTTTGTCACACATTTGTGGTTTTAGTATTTATCATCATTAAGATTCAACATCAAATTTTATGATCACTTTAAATATTTTGTGTTTATGTTATCTCGAAACATAGGTTCTGCCAAAGATGTGTCCAAGAAATTTAGTTTGGATTTCTAATAAAATGAAGATCATAAATAAGATTTAGAGAGCTTTCATTATTCCATAATTGCTACTTAATGCTTCTAAGGGTGGCGTGCTTATTAAAGATGAAATTGCAATTGATTGAGAGTTTTGCCCAATGAAATTGCAATTGATTGAGAGTTTTGTATGGGCAGAGCAATACTATAGTAAATTATGATGACAATGTATATGGGAGTACTGCAAACTCAATCACACAAGCGGCTGTATCATTCAAAGGAAGAGTCTTTGTTATATCACTAGAATGCCAAGATATTGGAATGACTCGGATTATAATCACTTTAATCGGAAAAAATTGCTAACATTGTTGTCGGTGACGGTGTTGAAAATACCAGTCAAATAACCAATGTTACTGATGTTATATACAAGAAAATATTTAGGGGTTTATGTAAAAAATAAAATTTATGAATGTAATTGTAATTATCTTTTTTTTTATTTAAATTTAAATATTATTTATTATTTATGAATTTGTTTTAGAAAGATATAAATAATGTATATTTATTTTTATCAACCGTGTAACACACGGGTATTAACCTAGTTATAGTATAAATACACAATTGTAAACCGAAATTTTAGTAAGTATACAAGTGTAAATTGAAATTTTAGTTTGACAAAACTACAAAAGAGCGTCGCTGAAGTAGTAATATGAAGATTAGCGACCACAGCTGAGGTAAAAGAAAATGAAAATGAAACGACTCTGCTGGGGATCGAACCCAGAATCTCTGGTTCCGTAGACCAGCGCCTTATCCATTGGGCCACAGAGTCATTTTTCTATTCCCTCTGTTAAATCCTATTTTATAAGAATATATGATTACCAAAATGTTTGAAATTAGTTATACGCTTCGATGGTTTTGTAGCATGATTCCTTTAAACGGAAGTGTCGAAAGGAATTGACATCATGAACGTTAAAAAGTTCCGAAAGTGGAATATGTCTTTTTTCTTCTTCCTCGTCTTCACCAACATGGCAGCCTCCTCTTCCAGTGATGTTTCCATTCTTTTAAACACCATCATTCTTTATATGTAACTTATCAAACTTCCTCAAATTACCTTGTGTGAAAGAATCAAATAACTTCTCTCTTCAAAATCTCCTCCCCCACATCACATAGATGGTACCTCGGTCCCTCCTGCTCCGATTATCAACCGTGATGATGATAAACCCATCTCCAACCCACTCTACTCTACCTGGGTTGCAAATGATCAAAGAGATATGGTTGGTTATCATCAATGCACCCCTTAAACATGCCTACACCAACACCAACACCAACACCAACACCACCACCACAATCTGAGATGAGAGATCAACTATGCCAATTCACCAAGGGATCATCCACCGTTGCCAATTCAAGATCAAAAATGTATGCGACCAACTTTCTTTCCCGGTTGATGATACATACTAACAAGCTTCATTGGTTCGATTTTAACTATAAAATATGTGACAAACCAGTATGATAGATATCTCACAAAAGTATAAGTATACTCTTACAAGTTACCTCATGGACGGTCATGGATGCGCCGAACGAACCACCCCCCAATACCCCCGCTCTCACAATCCCTCACGGAGGCGTCCATCCATGATCCATATAAACACAGCCCTGCCTTTCTCGTCCATAAGCCACCATCAGCTGTTATGTCAGTCACGAATGGCCAAGAGTAAACCGTTGCAGATTCTGTTTTTGGCAGTGACTAGACAACAGCTTCAATAAAAGACTCATCACACCACATCTCTGGAGTAAAGTACTAGTGGATGGGCATTGAAACATAACCATAAGCAAATACATATGATTCGAATCTCAGCCACAGTAAAAACAGGCAACGAATGCTACAGGTCATCATACATCATCCCAAGCATTAACGAAATTGTACATGTTATAAAAGTATAACATGACACGATACAAATCAGTTCCACCAGAAACAAAAACTAAGGCGGTAAGCGAGTGCAACAAATACATAACCTAAAATAGAAACCCTTATTAAATCTAACACCTTTACAAACTGCTCTTTACCACAAAAATCAGTTTGGCATATGTCTATTCACCATCATGGTTCATGAGGTTGACCTCAAAGACCAACCATGAAGCTGAGGTGAACCTACCGGGGTTGAGTGTTGGCTAGGGGAAAAAAGACTCAACTCCACAAACTGTGATTGATCCTTGTCTCTTTCCATTGTATGAAAAGAAATCGATCCCTGATTTGTTGGCGAGTTTCTCCCACTGCTGGCCATATAATCATCATGCAGGCCACGGTTAGCAATTAGTGACAGAGTGTCGTTATCTTCCCCGACCATCCTCCTTGTAGCCTCCATATCTTGCGGATTATTTAAAGCTAAAGAGTCTGCAATCGGAAAGTAAACAAGTATACAAATCCCAACCCCGGCACAACATAAAAGAGAGAGAAAAGCCAAGAATGCAGCGGCTTCAAACGTGGCACCTCCCGGCTTGAACAGAACAGATAAACCAAGTAACAAAACCCGTAATGGATAAAAACTAGAAACAAAAAGTATCAGTGTGTACACCCGTTTTCTCAGACCCTTATTGATGACCAGAACAAGTATTTGCCTCCCAAGCCAGAACAAATAAAGTGTTAGCATGAGGGCAAAAAGGCCAAGGAATATGGTACTTAACAAAGGGTAGAAGCAGCGAGCAACATCATTCGAGTACCTGGTTGTGGTTTTGAAAAAGAAGCCTTTTCTGTTCAAGTGTAAATCCGTCTTGTAATGTGGTCCAACTAAAACAACTGTCGTTTGAAGGACGAAGAGCGGTAGAATACATAAAAGAATGTAAATCATTGTTCTGAAATTCCATTTCTGGCTCAACGGTCCCAACTCGGTTTTTTGTAGTGAAGCACGAAGAAGGAAAACGAGAGTGACAAGAAGACATGGTTCTGAAAATCCAAGGTTTGACACAATGTAGAATTTGCATACGGTTTCCTGCCATTTTAAATCAAGAGTATGTAACACCCGCCCTTCACGCCTCAAGAATTCTAGACGTAGAATCTCCCCAAAACCCCACCAGATTGAAATAAGATGAGGATTATTCTAACAACCGATGGGCCACTGAAATATCTGAGTTGGGTTTGACTCTGACTATGAATATGGTCTCGAAAATTGTAGGAGTACAATATGCAGAGTAAACCAATAAGACCCAAAGCAGCAACAAGAGAAATTGTAACCACACCTAGTGCATCAGCAACTACGCTCGTCAGGGGCATTACCCAAAAAATAGGTTCCACGCATGCTATCTGACTACATGGGTGATACACAAGAGCCCTTGGTAACTCAAATTTCCAGTCACATTTGTAAGAAAACTTGGAACCAGTTGTGAAGAAGAATCTTTCTGGATAACAAACATCTGACAATTGCTGAAGTTGCTATCCCCCGTTGTAAACCAAACAAGAACTATGTGTAGTAAGTTGTCGTGCAAGGTAACCCACATTCCAGTATAAGTAACTATTATTATGCCTCAAAGTGGCTAGCCAACTAAACCACCTACCTAAAAAAAGAGTATGTTATCAGTAATGTCACAAGCATCACAACCAAAGAAGTAACGTTTATCAGGTTATGCAAACCACGATTGTTAAGGAAGAAAAAGTACAGAGAAAATACTTTCAGTAAGCCGTGTAAACTCACTTTCAGTGCCACATTAGGTACAAGAATTACTTTTTCATGACAAATATAGTAGTAATACAGCAATGAAGCATTGCAAAAATAACATATAACCAACATCACCATTTAACCAAAAAGATTTTTTATAAAGAGGTTACAAAAAGAATGTTAAAAGATGACAAGGATTCCAAAGCGTGGCATAATGTACCCAGGGTTAAAATTAATAGGGTCACAACCAGAAAGAAAGGTAGAATCGAACAAATGATCATCTTACGATTCTGAAAGTTTATGTTAAACACAGGAAGTACATAAAAAATAATGTGGAAAGAGTTTGAGGAAATATGTGGAGTGATCTTTTTCCTATGGGCAAATAGTATCATGCAGTGAAGCAAAGGCCTAAGCAAATCAAGGCATTGGGTTTCTTACTATATTGTTATCAACTGGATTATGCAGCTGCTACATTCTATGTCTATACTATATCGTTCTGGCTTTGAGCTAAATTATCATTCACGTCTCAGATTTTTTAATCTGCAAGTGTAACTTCCATATACCCGACGACTTCTATAATAGCCAAACCTCATGTTTGAATTCCAGGACACTAAAAAGACAAGTAAACAAACAACCGCGTTGAACAGGCCAAAAGGCATACGATTTGAAGACCTCTCAGCTCTCACACTCTATTCAGCCAACACTGCCTTAAATGCAACATGTTAAACAGTATGTTTAGGGATGAAATTCTAGCCCTATTCATGACAGAGTTCACAAAGCCCTAGTATATGCACAACATTCCGAGCTATTCACCCTATTTGAAGCAAAATGTAACAAAGGATTCTTCAGCAATTCTGCAAGGTTGTGTTAAACAGAGGAAGTACATCAGATATGATGTGGAAAGGGTATGAAGAAATATGTGGAGTGATCTTTCTCCTATGGGAAATAGTATCTTGCAGTGAAGCAAAGGCCTCAGCAAATGAAGGATTTGGGCCTCAGCTAAACGATTATTCACATCACAGATTTTATAATCCAGCAAGTATAACTTCCACATACCCGACGACTTCTATAATAGCCAAACCACAGGTTTGAGTTCCAGGACACTCAAAAAACGATTAAGGAACAGAAGCAACTGATTTGATGAGCTAAGTGTCCGGTACACAGATAACTGCATCTAACAGGCCAAAAGGTATACAATTTGAAGACCACTCGGCATTTTAAATTGTATGTTTAGGGATGACAGTCTAGCCCTATTCATGAGAGAGTTCACAAAGCCCTAGTATATGCACAATATTCCGAGCAATTCACCCTATTTGAAGCACAAGTGTAAAGAAAGTATTCTTCAGATTCTAAATTTATCAATGTGAAATTTGTGTCTAACAAACAGCAAATTCGACCAGAAATCCAACTTCAGTACCATAACTGCCATCTAGTGGCCAAATGCTATCTAACAACTTCATCTCCATCACCAAAACAGGATTATATACAAAGGTTATAACAAAATCAAGTTATGCATGTCTAATCAAGCATAATTACGCATAAATATAGTGCTTCCATTCACTTTGCTCATAATTACAAGCGGAAAGCTACCAGACGAATCTAAAAAACCAAAACTAATCGAAATTAGATAAGATAATTAACTGAGAAGATACAGTACACAAGAGTAGCTAACAATTTAGAGAGATTTGAGTCAAAGCACAGTAAACGAAAGTTCTTAACAGTTGATTAGTGAATAGGAAGATGAAATCGAAAGTGAAAAACAGACGAACGAGTAGATAACATACCAGAAAACGTGAAATTGTGGATCTCGTAAGCTGAAAGCAGATTAAAAATTGAAAACTAAGAGAGAGAGAGAGAGAGTGAAACTTTGTTGCTGACAGGCTGTGTCCAGCTTCACGCCAACCAACCAAAATCAAATAACTATCACTATCACTCTTACTATTTCTTTTTCTTTTTAATTGTTGTAAGTTTTTTTCTTTTTAATAACCAAGGACCGGCCCCGTAATATTTATTAATAGTTAATAGTTAGTTTAATGGTAAATTATACATAGGGTCCCATTTAATTTAATATTTATATTGCATGTATGTACTAGAATAAGAGACAAGTTATTGTTTTCTTCTATTTGTTAAATAGCAACATTCGTATAAAGTTTCTCGGTCAATAATATATGATCATCATTAAAAAGACCAAAATATCCTTTTATTTAGAAAATTAATAAAACGGACTTTTAATATTAAAAAAATGAGACCGACATAATCAAAAATTTAAACATTTGTTTCTCTATACTTTTCTCCTTCTCTCTTCTTAACCCCCCTCCGCTTTCAACTCGAAACCATTCTTTTTCTACCTTCTTTTATGTTTAAAGGTTGTATTAAACGTTTTGTATGTTTTAAGGTTGGATTAAACGTTTTGGTATGTTTCAAGATTGGATTAAACATTCCGGTGAAGATAACACAACGATTCAAAGATCAATTTAAGATACACAGTTGTGTTTTCGTTTCTCTTTGATGACCTCTAGTGTCCTGAAATTTCAAGCAACAATTAATTTTAAGCAAACTAAAAAATCAATTTCCTTTTATCACAATTTCAACTGTTAAAAAGCAGCTTTCTCTATACAAAGATGAACCTTAAATTTCTAGCATCTCATGGATACCTCCGCAAAAAAACTCAACCAATGTCGTTTGTTATAACATATTAACCTTGTAACTCGGGGAGGGTTCTAAAGGACGCCCAAGAGCTTGTTTTGCTTCAAGTATATACCTAGCAATCCAAATTTTATCAGTTTTAAGCACGTAACTTGGGCCCCGAATGGTGAAGTGGTATCCATCGAAACTTGAGATGTCATCATTGAAGACACAAAGGCAACAGCGAAAGGGTTGCGGTGGATTTCAAGCGATGGCGGTGGGTTTAAAGTTTGAGACAATAAATGCAAAATAGACATTTCACATACACCATCCATGTAATTAACTTTTAATTAAAATATATAAAGAGCATTCAAACAAAGTCATTAGCTTGTATTTCACCACTACATTAGGTTCTCTAATTTCAAGCAATAATTAATTTTAAGCAAAATCAAAAATCAATATGTTTTTATCACACATTCAACTTCTAAAACCAACTGTTAGGACCGAGTACGGATGAAGTACTAACTGATTCTACGCGAAACTGAATCAAATAGCGCGGAATTCTATTTGATTGGCGATCCAATTAGGGAGAACGTTAATCGGATCAAACCTAACGATTAAAATACGTTAAGAATGAAGTAGGAATGATCTAAAACGTTCTATGAACTTGGAAGGGACGCTCTGTGCGAACTGGGACGGCTAGGGTTGTGAATTATCGAAGTATTTTGTTTTTCCACGAATTAAGTGGTATTTATAGGTTACAGCTTTCATTCGTACGACTGAGCCAAGCGACTGGCTCAGTCATGCGACTGAGTCATACGATTGATTCGTTCGTACGACTGAGTCAGTCTTATGACTCAATCGTGCAATTAACTCAATCACCTTGTTCAGTCGTGCGATTGGCCCATTCGCATGGTCCAGTCGTGCGACTGAATCAGAATACTTAGTTAAACACATTCTTGAACCTTTAATGATTCAGAACTATGTCTAACAACTGTAAACCTATATAACATGTTCATATAATTGTGTAACAATAAATAATATTAATAGATATAACAATAAACATCCAATAAACATTAAACAACCACTAAACATTCACAGAAGAGTTTTTCATTACATAGATTCAACATTACATATGTGTTACAAGATGAAAGTCTATTACATTTAAGCTTACTAGACTAGAACTAGGGACATGTGTGTCAACAAACTCCCCCTTGGACCTAGATCTATCTAAACTTTGACTTCCTTCTTGAACTCTTCAAATCTCTTCACTTGTTCTTCTTTTGAAACCCCGGCATGGATATTGAGTGCGAAGCATAGACGTATGATATGCTGAAACTGTAGTGCTTGCACTATATCCTGCGTGTCAAAAAATAATGGCCACTTGTATAGCGTATAAACATCTGACGCTGACAAGTTGATACGCCACATGGGGTCGAACACCCTTATAGTATCCACCGTGCCTTCCCTATCCAAAACAATGACGGCCTCTCCAGAGCGCCAGTCATAGTACCACCACTTAAAATGTGGGGTAAAGTCCTGTGGCATCTCCCTCAATGGAATTCTGGACATTGTACGCGGAGGGCGCCACTTTAGGACTATCTTTGGTAGACCAGTGATGGACTCACTTCAGACCTACGGATGTACCTCGCAGCCTGCTGTGGTCTGAAGTTTACCCATCTCGTCCGGTATTCCCTTTTCAGGGCAGCCTCAAACCAACCGGACATTTTCTTCGGATCAACATATAGTAACTTCAGACGCGCCAGTTGGTTGAGCTCAAACCCGGGAGAGCCTTTAGATCATGAGGGAATCTGAAGTACTCGATTCCCCTCTCCCTTTTCACTGCATAAACTCTAAGGTCATCAAAATGAGCCCAAGCAATGATCTTCCCTAACACCTTCATGTTCTTCTTGACTTTGTATAGTTTGGTGTAGGTACTCTGAGTTGCTGTAGCGCGCTGGGCTCGGACCTCAGCGAAGCAAGTCGCCCATTCAGCCTTTCAGATATCTACATCAGCGCGTTGGCTAGTTGATGCTTCAGCTCCCCTTTCCTTCTCACTGAGTTTCTCCAGAATATCACTGCCGAGAGTGTTAACCAGATCTGGAAACACATTGCCCTCTCGGTCAGTGTATTCCGGATAATGCTGATCAGTGATGTCTTCTATCTCTATTTCTTCAACATCGTTGAGCTCATCATCATCAGCATCATCAAAAGTTAGAGCATCCATTACAATTTCGTCCGAATTCAGTCGAAATATCTCAGCAAGTTGCTCATCGGTTAGGTCGTGAATTATTTCTCCTTCTTCCGGAGTATAACTCACCGACCTTCTGACGATCCCCTGCAGATCAAGAATCATTGTGAGTTGAGACTTGATCTATTGGAGGGGAGCAACATCGTGCTCATCTTGCTGAAATCTCGAATCTGCTTGATTTAGACATACAGAATAACAATCATTAGTAAGTAATCAAGATAATTAAACATTAATCATTAAACATTTACATAAGTTACATAAACATTGAAAGATGATTCAAGAACAAAAGTTGAATAATAAAACATCGAATCTATACTTTTGTCCTGAATCATAGCCGGATCTTCAGCAGATGGGGAGGTAGGCGGGGCAGACGATGATGCTCCCTGGTCCTGTTTCCTCTTTGTCCTTTGCTCTTGACCAGGAGCAGAGGCGGATGCAGATGCATCCCCTTCATCGTCATCACCATCCTTGCCTCGAGCCTCGCCATCACCCTCCTCATCATCATCTTCACTTTCATCCTCTTCATCATCATCCTCATCATCATCACCATCATCATCATCCTCTCCTTCCCCTATCTTTAGTGGCTCAGCTTGCGACCCTTTCAGCTTTAGCAGGGTCTTCTTATTAGCTGACTCCAACTCCTCAATCTTCTGAGTAGACAGGACGTTTTGCTCTTGGAGTTGGGAGATCTACTCAGCCTGCTGAGCAATAAGCTAAGCTTGAGAAGCATTTTGCTCATCAAGCTGACGAAGCCAAGCTGCCTTCTCCTCATCTGCAGCTAACAGCTTCAGCACCATTCTGTTAAGTGCTGCAAGCTATTCCTCCACTCCAATAGGAGTGAGAGATGAACCTATGGGAAGGAGGATGGGCCAGCTTGGTGGCTCGTGGTGGTGGTAAAGATTGGGGGTGGTATAGAGGTGGTTGGTGGTGTAGTGGTGCTAGTGAAGATTGGGGGTGGTATAGAGGTGGTTGGTGGTGTAATGGTAATGGGTGGAGGAGTGGTAGTGGGTGGTGGAGTGGTAGTAGGTGGTGGAGTGGTAGTAGTGGTGGTGGCTGTGGTGGTAGTGAGTAGGATAAACCTCCTTCGCTTGGGCTTCAGCCCATGAGGCTGAGCCATCCGTTTCCTCCGAGTCCCCCTGGACCCGGAGGCTCCCCCTCGGCTACTGGGAGAGCCTGGGGATGTAAGATGGGTCAGTGACAGTCTCCCCAGACCCTCCCGGACGTCCGCCTACCGTCCTAATGCCCCTTTCCGTGGCTACGATACGGCTTCCTACCGTTCGTACCAGGGGCTCATCATCCGACTCTTCTTCCTCATCAGGCAGAAATCCCTGATGGAAACCAGCACTCTCTGCTCCTCCTTGGGTAGATGATGGAGATGTCACATCGGTAGTAGTGGCCCTAGATTGTCTGGGGCCTGTATCTCCACCATCACCATCATCATCGTCTGAATCATCAACCAGAACCGCTATCGACTCCAAGTCTAAATCACTGTCATTGTGACGCCACTTTTTCCTAGCTGGCGCCACGTAAGCCTCACGGGCCAAATGCCCAAATAATCTCCTCACCGGGGCTTCACCTGCTTCCCGCTGTATACCTTCATTCTCCCCAGTGTAGTATCATCCATAACCTCCAATACTACTGCATCATCTTTCTCCTCTGGCAGCTGGGGGAGTTTCGATCGATAATCATCTGAATGAACCTTGGGTACATACAGAAACTCTCCTTCCCCTTGGCCTTGATGTTCTCCACCAATTAGGTGAAGATCATCCTGGAGAAGCTAAAAGGATGGTTCAGCACCAGTGCAGCGTATGCATTCTATATCTGGTCTGACAACTCATCAAAGCCGCCCTTCCTTGATGCGATTCATCTAAGAAGTACATGTGCCAAGTATTTAAACTGGGGGCACAAGTTGCTCTTGTTAAGCATACTTGTGTTGATGTACCTAGAATACTTGGCTCTCATAAAGCAGCCACGGACGGTAAGGGGATGTAATCTAGTGGGGCAATCTGCATCATCCCCGAACTCAAGAACCGTCTGTATATCCTCTTCAGTGATCTGGATGGCCTCCTCAAAAATTGAACTCCTGATAGTGTGTGGATCGGTAGACCGGTCTACAACAACGTTTTCCCAAAACGCCTGCTGTGTCAATCGGTAAGGAGTGCAAGGTGCTGAGATCGCCCGAAAGATCCTCAAGCGTCGTAAGAATGAGATGATCCCAGCAAACTCCGCAGAGTTGCGAGAAGTCTGGTCGAGATAAGCACAAATGTTGTGCTTAGAGCTCATAGGCCATCTGCTCGCCATCTGTGACACAAAGTAAATAAACGTTAGTACGTGTCAAAGTATTCCAGACTTGTTTCATGTAATTGAACATTTTGTTCAGTCGTGTATCTGAACTGAGAGAGTGAATCTAGTCGTGCGACTGAGCTGGACGACTGAGCTCTAGACATGCGATTGAGCTCATACGTGCGACTGAGTCAAGCGATTGGACTTAGTCGTGCGATTGCTCTTGCATTTACATCAATCGTGCGATTGAGCTTAGACGCATGGTTCAGTCGTGCGATTGAACCATTCGTCCATCTCAGTCGTGCGATTGAGTCTAGTCATCCTGCTTAGTCATGCTATTGGAGTTCATCAGTGTGTCCAGTCACATGACTGAAGGTTTGTCCATTCAAATTTGATTTTTAAGCGATTCGTGATATTAAACGTTGAGGAATGGCTCATTAGTTTCGTATATGTCCGAATAAGCTTCTAATAACTTTTATATGTTCAAACGACTTAGTTTTATTGGTTTATTTGTCAAACTTGGTTTGGTTTTAACTTAGGTTACTCTCCGATCCTTTTCCACGTTGTAGTAACCGATTTATCAGCCAACCAAAGTCGCATAGTACCTATGGAACAAATACAGATGGTCAGAAGATGTCAAGACGAGTCTACGAAGATCAAACGGAATTTTGGCAGAGTAAGGGTGTATCGTGCGTATGGAGAGCGATTTGAGAGTATGAGGCGACTGAGACCGACTCCCCTCAATTTATACTAGGGCAGCCTTCAGTCGTGCGACCGAACCTAGTCGCACGATTGAGTCTTGCGACTAAGCTTCAGTCGTACGACTCGCCCATTCGGTCATCACCAGTCGTACGATTGAGGTTCATTCGTGCGACTGTCACAGTCGGTTACCTCCAATCGTGCGGTTGGGCTCATTCGTATGGTCCATTCATACTACTGGTCCATACTCATGGTCCAGTCGTGCGAATGGGTTCATTCGCATGGTCCATTCGTACGACTGGTCCATACTCATGGTCCAGTCGTGCGAATGGGTTATACTTGTGAAGTTTTTCCCTTTTGAGCCATGAACCCTTATACCCTTATTTCAATAGATAAAACTTTTTGATCAATTTGATCATCTCAGGCATGACCATTTTAAGATTAAAACAACATTTGATCACCTTAGATGTGATCCATTTATCCACCTGATCATCTCAGACATGATCCATTTATCCACCTGATCATCTCCGAAATGATCCATTTATCCACCTGATCATCTCAGACATGATCCATTTATCTACCTGATCATCTCAGACATGATCCATTTATCCATCTGATCATCTCAGACATGATCCATTTATCCTTTTAGAAACAATTGATTTTAGATTAAACGTTAAGTTCATATTTGTGACATTTTCTTCAATGAGTAGCATAGCACAGTCCGACACTGACACACTTTACCAATAAATTAAAAGACTAAACTAAGTAACAAAATAAACATGTTTTTATGATTTTGTAAGGGTTGGGTAGATCAGCCTATTAACATTAACATCATTTCCAAGACAGATTCTTATGGAATCAGACATGCATAAACTGAATCACTTGGAACTTTTTATACATTTATTGAAATGAAACTAGCATATTTACATATCACAGTATCTCATTCATCTGAGAATCCTAACTTCTAACTGGGAATCATGCTTGATCTTATAAGTAACACAAATTGATTATCAACCTCAGGTGGTGCATCCACGACGATTGTCAGTATACTTGTCCACTTAAATCCATACACAGACTTTTGACACACATTGGTGATGTATTAGGTTACATTATTTCAACCAACATTTGTGGATCCCAAGCTTATATGGTAATCAACATTCCTTAGAGGACTTTCGAGCGGTCTACGGGTATGTTGACAAGAAGAGACTATTCATAGATCTTTCAAAGAGAAGCCAAGCCTCAGGTCAGTGCCACCGCACAGCAGAGAGGCGGCAAACAACAGTGAATTCTAGAATATCTAGGTTATGCTTATCCTCAGGTCAGTGCCATCGCACAGCAGAGAGGCACACAACCCATCTCCTTGTTAGAGCATTTCTTATTTTCTTTTGCAAACGCACCAACAACATATGTTATCTGCTTGATTGTGCTTATTTTCATTTTTTTTCATGCTTTGCTCCTTTGTGGTCATCCGCACACTTTTAGTGGCGTTTATTTGCTCGTCATTCCTTATTGGAAGTAATTGATTGTGTTAACCAGTGATAAGATGGGAACCCACAGTCGGTTGAACAGATTAGTTTAAATTGTGTTCACCAATGGTGTCTACTGGTCTATTGTGTTGAATCTACCGACACATCGTATAGTGAACTAGCACCTCCCTAGCTAACTTTCTTCGTGTAATTACAGTATGTTGGACCAAAAGAACCAATGAGCCAGATCAGAAAAACCTCTAAGTCCCACAAGACATCACAAGTACTGAAGTCAAGTGCTGAAGATCAAAAGCTGAAGTACTGAAGAACTGAAGATCAACAACTGATGCACAAAGTCTGAAGATAAAGACTGAAGACATCAGGTGATGACAACTACTGAAGTCATCAGCTAATGAAACATCTGAAGGTCAAAGTCTGAAGACCAAGTGCTGAAGCTTCAGAGTTTGTCACAACAGCTGAAGAAGTTGTCTTCAGTTATTGTGATGGTTTTTCTCTTTCAGTAGTTTGTATTTTCTCTTTTTAGTAGATTGTACAACAGCTAAAGAGTTTGTTCTTCAGCTGTTATAGTTCAGTAGTTGTAAACGACTGAAGAGTTTGTTCTTCAGTCGTTGTAATACTTTCAGTAGTTTCTTTTCTTCAGTAGTTTGTAATAAGTTAGAACACTTAGTTTTTTGTAAGAAGATGTCAGCTGTTTGACATCTTTAGTAGTTTAGTGTTCTTTCAGTAGTTGGTTAATAACCGTTTGATGTCACTATCAAGTGACATCAACATACGTCATTTCTCCTATAATAGGAGATGACCTAATTGTAATCTTTGCCGAAGCGTGTGATTCAATAGAAAACACCTTTTGCAAAATTGTTCTCTCTCTCTATAATTTTACTGTTACATGCAAAATCATTTGTGTTCTTGCTTATTTGTTTAATTCTCGTGCTAAATCCACTGCGAATACAACCTAATTGATCAAACTAGAGGCTGAGACCCTTTCAAATGGTATCAGAGCAGGTTAATCATTGATCGATTTCACTATTGATCATTGAAACTGCTCTTTTGATCTCTACGTTTGATCGAATTAGCAATTTGCAAGAATTAGTTATAGAGATTGTGTTTCTGCTGCTTCTGGCCGTTAAACTTGAGGTTCTCGTGGTTTTGAGCTACATTTGTTTTGTTTAACTTGATTTTGAGTAAAATCTGAGATGGCGACACCAACGAATGATCCTCACAATACTGGTTCCTCTACCAAGCCTCTGATGCTTGTGAGGAATGAGTATAACATATGGCAACGTCGTATGCTTCATCACTTGTCTGTCAACAGTGCTGGTTGTTGGAAGTCAGTGGTGCATGGACCATACAAGCCTATGGTGAGCGTCCCTGAATCAAATGAACAGGTTCCGAAGAAACCTGATCAATATTCGGACAAAGATCTTAAGCTGTTCGAGATTGATGCTAAAGCCCATGGAATTTTGGCTATGGCAATTACAAATGAGATCTATTCAGGGATTTTGCATCATGAAACTGCTCATGATCTCTGGGTTGCTCTGAAGGAACAATTCGGAGGAACCAATGAGGTCTTAGCAAACACTAGGGAAATCCTCGCCCAACAATATGAGACATTCTCTCATAGGAAGGGTGAGACTCTGACTCTGCAGTTTGAGCGGTTTTCTTGTTTGATCTCTGAATTGAAGATGGTCAAACAAGAGTACTCCAACAGCCAGATGAACAACAGATTCCTCAGATCACTGCCTGAGAGATGGGACACTTATACTATTGTCCTACGCTCCAATGCAGATCTGGATACTCTATCTCTCACCTAACTTCATGGGAAACTACTCACATTTGAGAGAGAGATAGAGCAAAAGAGGAAGTTATCCACCTCTGGCAAGCTCACTGATGACTTTGTCCATGGCAATACTGCCTTGATAAGTCAGGAGTCTGAATATGCTTCATCAGAAAGCTCTTATGATGAGCATATTGATTTCTCTACCAACTCAGAACAAGCTTTTGTTGGTGTTAGTAGTAGTTCAGGAGGTAGCAGTGATAACTGGTGCTTTTTGATGGATGATTTGAAGGGCATTCCAGATGATGATCTGGAAGAGATGGATATTTTGAGCCAAATGCAATGATCAATATCAGATCTCAAAAGTTCTACAAAAGAACTGGTAGGAAATTCCTGGTCTCTCTGGCAAAACCAAAGTTGGTTTTGATAAGAGCAAGTTGAGGTGTCACAAGTGCCAAAGGCTTGGACACTTTGCTAGAGAGTGTAGATCATCTGGATCTAACTCCTCTGCACCCTTTGTGACTTTTCCAAGCAATAGGTCGCAGCACAGAGGGCAACCATCCTCCAGTTCTGGTCATCCATCACATGCACAGGCATCACCTGCTTATTTTGTGCCTCAGGGTCATATGCCATACCCATACCCCTGCTACTATGTGCCTCAGCCCAGTCAAAATCAAGCACTTTCTGGTCAACCACACACAGCTCTTCCTGAGCTTCAATCTTCCCCATCTATCATCAAACACAACCTCAACAACACAGCTTCTTCACCCCAGGAGTTGTTGACTGGAGTAGTCTGCCAGATGATCTATCTGGTCAGGAACAACTACTCCAAGGTGCTGGTCAACATGGTGTGATAGTCCTTTTGGAAATCTTGCTCTGATGGCCCTTGAGTCTGCTGAGGGGTCATCATCCAATGCCTCATCGCAGGTACCTCTGAGGCCAAAGCCAAGCTTTGTTCTGAATCATCATAGCAGCATTTGCTTCTATTAGGGAAGCAAATGTAGCTTTAATAGATAGGGAAGCAAATGTAGCTTTAATAGATAAAAATCTTGAGCTAGAGCACACTATTTACAAAAGAAAGCTGAATTTGAGGCTGTACTTAATGATAAAAATGATGAGATTTACAAGCTTAAATGCCAAATAAAAGATGGTAAAGCTAGGGGAGATGTACTTCTAGAGAGTACAGAGACCTCAAGGAAACTCTTGCAAACACCCAAGTAGAGTGTGATCGATGGGTGCAATCATTGCAAGGGTTTTGAAATGCTTCTTAGCAAGCAATCAGCTTCCAATGTGAAGTTTGGCATTGGTTATAATCACACTACTCCTCCTACAGATTTTACTTCAGAGAGCAGAAGGTGAATCTGATGGAGAGAGCGATAACTAATCCTTCCATCATGTGACCTACTATCTTCTGATTCAGCATCATCAGAGATAAAAGTCAGCATTAGATCACTGATGCGATACAAGCGATGGTTCAAATGCTGACTCACATGATCAAAAGTTGATAAACTCAGGTGTTGTCTCTAGAAGTACTGAAAGTACTGGAGAGCAAGTGATAACACCTGAAGTTCAAACCTCAACTACTGCCAGCACTGAAGAGAAGAAAAATGACAGCAGTAGAAAAGGTTTGAAGACAACTAAAGAAGAGGTCAGGAAAGCAGGTACTAAAGGGAAGAAAACTGCTAGTACTGATAACAAACAGCTGAAGAACAAGTCTTCAGCAGTTTCATCTTCTTTGGTTGATGATCAACACAAGATTAAGAAGAAGCCATGTGAGATATGTGGCTTGTTCAATCATCTTACAGATGATTGCTGGTACAAAAGGGGTTCCAAACTCAAACAAAAGAGAAAATTAAAGAGCTAATAATACAATGAAAAATGAGTTTGAAACCAAGTTTGTACTAGCAACATCAAAGCCTGAAATCCCTAAGCCTAAAGCTAAATCTAAAGAAAGCAGGGGTTACTCAGGCAACAGCTGAGGTTGCTCAAAAGAAGATGGTACAACATAGGAATCCATCATCAGAAGTCTCAATGTGTCTGAAGAGCTGAAAGCTTTATCACAAAGTCAGACACAACTGGTGATGATGGTTCAGCATCTAATGGAAGAGTCAACCATTTAGATGCTCCTGTGTTGAAACCACAGAAAAGGAAGTCCAAGTCAAAGGGTTCCTCTTCTACACCATCTTCTTCACCTCAAGCTGTTACACATAACACACCTGTTAGTGTTGCACTTGTAGTAAGAACAGACCCAAAACCAAACAGGTTTGGGTCTCTAAAACTAACTAACATGTGGTTATGATTGCAGGGTTCTTCAACATGCCAAAAAGCATCTGGTATGTAGACAGTGGAGGATCTATGCATATGACAGGAAGCAACTCCCTTCTTAATGACTACTCTCAAGGAAAGAAGGGATTTGTCTCCTTTGGCAATGAGCAAAGGTTACATCATCGGAAAAGGCTTTGTTTTTAATGGGGAAATAAGGTTTGATGATGTTAACCATGTGGAGAATCTCAAGTACAACCTCTTAGTGTCAGTCAAATGTGTGATAAAGGCCATGTTGCCCTTTTCACAAGCCAGAACTGTCGGATTCTTCATCCAAAGTTCTAATTTGATTGACAAGGTGTTGGATGATACACTCTCCTGAAGGCCAACAGGACAGAAGAGTGTATGCCTTAGATCTTTCGAAAAAGATAGATCTAAAAGGCCATCCTTGCCTATTCTCCAAGGCATCTCCTCAAGAGTCTACTCTATGGCATAGAAGGCTGGGGCATGTTAATTTCAAGAACATGAATCAGCTGATAAGCCATGGTTTAGTAAGAGGATTGCCTTTGAAGGAGTTCGAGTGTGAAGAAACTGCACTGCTTGCTTAAAGGAAAACAACACAAAGTTTCATTCCCTTCAATAGAAGAACCAAAGTCCACTGCCTGCTTGCAGCTCCTGCACATGATCTCTTTGGTCCTGTCAGAGTGATGAGCATGGCAAAGAAGAA
>JABSNV010000989.1:0-92229 GCA_024085815.1 Flaveria linearis | reverse complement strand
TTGTTGAAACCGAGAGGTGAGAGGGAAAGAAGGGTGGTAATCGAGTGTGGTGGTTCTGGAGCTGGTTGTGGTCGGGTGTTGGTTGTTCGGTTGGTGAGAGCCGAGAGAGAAGGGAGTAAGGTGATGGTGGATGTGCTTCAAAAGACAAAGGTGGTGGTTGTTTGTTTATAATTCGAGGGACAAGGGGATGTGGCTATCGAGAGGCCTTCTTATGAATGCAAGAGAGTATTTTTTAGGCTTAGTGAGTCACCAAGTAGCCTAGGTGGGGAGGTGGCGGTTCCATGATGCCTTGAACCGAGAGAGTGCCACCTTGTTTCATTGTAATAACTATGGTGATGTGGTGGCGGTTTGAGGGAATCCATGGTGTGAAAACTAGGTTACTTAGTCAACAAGGATTCCTAGGTGTATGATAGGGTGGTGTGGTGGCGAATTGGTGGTGTGTGAAGCATGAACCGTGGCATGGGTGGCGGGTTTGGGAAGGAAGTCAAGTGAAACAAGTTACTTAATGTCATGGATAACTAGGTGATAGGATAAGGTGGTGTGGTGGCGGGTTAAGTAAGGTGACCGAAGGTGGTGGTGGTTTCGAGTGGTTTGTTGATGATTTCGGGTGGTGAAGTAACTATAGAACCGAGGGTGATGGTTTGGTTTAGTAGTTTCGGTGGTGGTTTTGGAGATGTTAGTTTTAAGTTTTAATTTTTAGGTTTAGGTTTTTAGTTTTAGAGTTTTTGATTTAGTTGAGTTTTAATGTGTACATATATATACATATATATACTCGTAGATAGATATATATAAGTGAGCTTTATATATATATATACATACCAAACATGTATACTTGATGTTCTTAATATGTATACACATATATATGTGTTTATAATATAATATGTACAAATAAGTAAAGTATATATAAATGTATTTATAGATACATTACATAGATGACCTTTATAAACATATATCATATACGTAAACATACATATATGCTAACCGTACATGAGCATTCAAAATTTTCATGTACATATATGTATACAAACATGCATACGTAAAATTTATATATATATATACATATATGTATAAGTTTCGGGTATATAAACATACATGCATACGTAATTTACTAATATAGAGGCATGCATGCAAACATGCATACGTATATCCATAATATATATATACTAAACATAATATTATCGCAGCTTGTAACGTAATATAATAAGAAAATTTTTCAACGTAATATTTATAATAATAAATACTTTAGGGTCGTCACAACTTCAAAAGTTTTATATTTTGGATAGTTTGAAAAACTAATAAGACTTTTGGACTAAAATCAAAACAACTTACAAAATTTTAAAGGTAAATTGATGTTTTTAATGTTTTAAAGAAAAACGGTTATTTTTACAAACCTTAAGGAACAAATCGAACTTAACTCTATTAAATGTAGATGATTTTAAAATATTAAACATAAAAATCGATATATGAAGTATTAATAATAATATTATGACTTACGAACCTTTTTCATTAAATTTTTTTAATCATTGAACCTGTGTATTACACGGGTCTTTAGTCTAATTAAGTATATAAAAAATTAAGAAACATATAAATTTACTATTGGGCACCGACATTGTCAATTGATATGTAAAAGTAAATGTTTTAATTAATTAAAATATAGTTGAAAAAGTTAGTTAAAAAAGTCAGCTAAATAATAAAAAAGTAAGCTAAATAATAAAAAAATAAAGAAGTAAAAGTTCATTTAACCAGAACTAATTATCTTTTAATGCTTTAGTTAAAGAACAGAGAAAAAGAAGGCATCGGTGAACATTGTGAAAATTAAGTTTGTGGTTTGTTTGGGAACCGGAAGACTTTAGTGGCCCATTTACAAAATCTTGAAAAATCAATGCAAATACAGATATTTAGGTTTTATAATATATACAATATAAATATATAATGTCATGACGTAGAGGTGGTGTCAGATGTACTTTTTGTACCATGTACGATTACAATCAACGTATGGGCTCATACGGGCAAACGTGGCAAGACTATACGCAGAGTATAGAACCATACGCTGCGTATAGGCGACTATACGTGGCGTATAGTCCCATACGCTACGTATAGTTGTCAGACGTCCTATAAAGCGTTTTTGTACTATGTACGAATATACGCAGCGTATAGGTGCCATACGTGGAAGACGTGGCAAGCCTATACGTAGCGTATAGTCCCATACGACGCGTATAGGGGCCATACGCCAGCCTATACGTGGCGTATGGACCCATACGCCACGTATAAATTATTTCAATATGACGTGACCCAAGATTCGTTTTCACCTATATAACAACGATTTCGATAACACTTTCGATATGCTTTCGATTCCTGTAAATCCCAAATGTATTTCTCTCTCAAAATATCACACTTTTTATTCGTTCGGTATGTTGTTTTGGGACGGTAACTATTTGTTTGGTGAATATTCAAATGAATATTCAAATGAATATTCGTTCGTGGTGGATAGTAATCAAGATGATGCGTACGTTCAATCTGCTTACGAGACAGGACTGCCAGATTTAAACCAATCGTATGTTCCCGATGATGAAGTTGAGTTTTGCCGAGAGTCAACTTACGACACGCAACAAAATAATATACTCTCGAGTGATGAAAAACAAACGATAAAAGTATCGTTTGAAAACATCTCAAAATTTTTTATCAAACATCTCAAAATTTTTTATCTCTCGATGAGCTAGTCTGTTGGGCTGTTAATAGAGGACGTGATAATGTTACGTTATTATTACACGAAGATCAAAGAAAAAAGAAGGTCAGGTCGTAAAGGTATGGCTTATCTGTGATCATGCGGGCGAACACAAAAGTAAAGCAACAGTTAGACGATCTGGTAGCAAAAAAATCGGATGTCCTTTTAAATTAGTAGGGATATACGACAAAAACGTCGTTCGTGGAAATTAGAGGTGCGAAGTGACGAACATAACCATGATCCTGCTCAACATATGGAGGGGCATCCTTTTGTAAGAAGGTTTTCTCAAAACGAATACAATTTGGTGGAGCAGCTTACTGATCAGAACATGGAGCCTCGTAGCATCTTATCAGCTATTAAAAAGCAAAATCCTAATAACGCATCAATAACCAGAGACGTATACAACGCTCAATATAAGATAAGAAGTGAAAGAAAAGTCGGTGAAACACCAATGCAAGTCTTAGAAAACCTTTTATCTATTAAAAGGTACGTTTATTACATCCGAGGTTTTTTTTTTCAATAGACTTAATTAAAATGAAGCCTAACTTGTATTTGTATCCTCACTTAACAACATCAATTTTCCTTCCTTTTTCTATTAAAAGGTACGTTTATTACACCCGAGAAGATCCCGATACTAATGTCGTAGAAGATATATTTTTTTGTCATCCTAAATCATACGACACTTGGCGTGCATTTCCGCACGTGCTGATGATAGACGCTACATATAAAACAAACATGTACAAGCTTCCGTTTGTTCAGATTGTTGGTGTGACCTCCACACACAAGACATTTTGTGTTGCTCATGCGTTTATTAGCAAATAACGGGAAGATAATTTTGAATGGGTGCTTAATAGATTGAAAGATACGTTAAGCAAGTGTATGGAGCCGCGCGTCATAATAACAGACAGAGATCTCGCGTTAATGAACGCATGTGTTAAAGTGTTTCCGAATGCTTCAAAGTGTTTATGCAGGTGGCATATTGATGAAAATATCGCGAAACACTGTAAAGCAAGTTTTACAAAAGATGACTGGAGAAAGTTTAAATATGCATGGGCACGTTTGTGTGAGTCTCCCACGGCGGAGATTTACGAGTATAACTATAACCTTCTTTACGAACGATTAGTTGAAGCGAATCGAGAAAGTAAGTTTTTATTATATTTTAATTATGTTTTATTATATTTTCAATATATAATTTAATTATGTTTTATTATATTTTCAGAGGTATTGTCATATATAAACAGAAACTGGTTAGAGAGTTACAAAGAAATGTTTGTATCAGCCTGGACTAACTTGAACCGCAATTTTGGCCACGCACAACAAATAGGGTGGAGAGTCAACATGCAAATTTAAAAAGATATCTAAATCAACAAATAGCTCACTGGATAGACTTGTGGAGTTTGTAGATCAATTGGTTAACGCACAAGAGGTAAATTTAAAAGAAAGCTTTGAGACAAGCAAAATTAAAACCATGAATCATCATAAACTTCCGCTATTTGATTACTTAAGAGGCAAGGTTTCACACATAGCTCTTGATTTATTAGTTGCCGAAAACACTAAATTGCATGTGATGCGCTCTGCAAATGCAACATGTGGTTGTCATCTTTTCACTAGTTGTGGCTTGCCTTGTGCTTGTCGGCTGAAAAATATGAACATTCTGGTAATAGTCGCTCCATCATTATCTTTTTCTATTAAAGTGACAAATTATGTATTAATTTATACTTTATAATGCAGGCACTAAAATTCCATTAGATGCAATTGACGTATTTTGGACGAAGCTTGATAACATTAAGCCATCATATACGGTGGATGAAAAAGTTGATGTTGAAGAAGAAATGGAACGGGTGAAACAACAATACTGACACAACCCGCAGCTGTAAAATTTAGTTTGGTGGAAAAAATAAAAAAATTGTGTATCTATGGAAAAATAACAAAAAAGCGCCTGTTGTTCAAACAGATATTCGCGGTCGTCCAACGTTAAAGGTTCAACAACAAAAGTACGACACTCAACAAAGTACGTGCGACATGCCGAGACATAGCTCGTTTATTGCGTCTCATATTTCCGGAAGAACAAGTTCAGCTGTAAAGCCCCAGAAGCCTGCCATGCAACGTAGTCGTTCAACGTCATCTAAAGTATCACGGGGTACTAATGAGTTTTTCTTCGATTGTCGGAGATCACCAATTAAACAATATAAACAGGTTAAAAAATTGGATTCCGTCAATCTTTCATCAGTATATTTCACGTATACGAGATGTCCGACCCGATGGGAATTGTGGTTTTCGATCAATAGCTTTAGGCTTAGGTTTGACGAAAATAAGTGGATGTATGTGAGGACACAGCTTTTAGAAGAGTTGGACAGACATGAATTGGAGTACAGAGAAGTTTTCGATACTTTGTACCCCGGACAGTATAACGAATTACGTCACACCATTGATTGGCAAAGTGTGGAACCTGCACCAGAAGAACATTGGATGATAATGCCGTATACGGGATTAGTGGTTGCTCAAAAGTTTGGGGTTATTCTTCACTTACTAAGCAATAATGGTTGTCAAACATTTTTCCCATTATGGGCTGATCCGAAAACTGTCATGCCTCATCATGTCGTGTCGATTGTTCATGTCAACAACAATCATTTCGTCCACGTTAAGTTAGAAGGAGATTATCCGATGCCAACATTAAGTAATCTTTGGATTCTTAACCGAAGCGTACGTGCTGCAGAATGGGAGATTATGTATAGGATTCGTATCTCGAATACAACGTAATAATAGAGAATAACCGAGAACCCCTGGCTTATATAAATTTATTTTAATTTATAATTTGTAATATGCGAATTATATATTTTTAATTTAATTTTATTATTGTATTCGTATTGTATTGTTTAAATAATTTTAATTCAAATTATGTATATATTAAAATAAAAACTCAAAAAATTAAAAAAAATAAATATATAAGCTATACGCCGCGTATGGTTCCATACGCGGCGTATAGTTCTTCCACGTATGGGTCATATGTCACGTATGGGTATAAAATGTCAAACCCTATACGCCGTGTATGGTCCCATACGCCGAGTATAGGGTATAAAACGTCAAATCAACAACATACCCTATACGCCGCGTATGGACCCATACGCGTCGTATAGGGTATAAAACGTTAAATCAACAATGTACCCTATACGCCGCGTATGGACCCATACGCGGCGTATAGTTACAGGGTGTTGATTTAAAATTAAGGGTGTCTAAATAAAAGGACCCTTAAAAATATATAATTATGCAATGATAAGAAACATGAAAATACGGTGCTAATTAAATGTCAATCTAATTATTTTTCATAAAGTTCACTAGTGGATTGGCCATTTCATTGTTTTATAAGTCCAATCACATTATTGTGTCGGTACCTTAATAATAAATAAAATAATAAAATATCATGTATTGTGCTTCATTTAACATTTGCGTCATAACCTTTATGTTTTGAGCTAAACAACCATCAATCTACTAATATTAGACTGTGACTCCGTAAGTGTTGTTTAAATCTATGGTCGATGCATAATCTCTTGATCAAATCAGAGATTAGCGACTAAGATCAGAGCGTTGCTCACAATTCTCTTGATTAAGCCAGTATTCACCAACGCTTTTCGACAGAATAAACGAGTCGTAGTTTGATCTCTTGATTAAACCAGTATTGAGCAACGCTTTAATTGATCGCTTGGATTGTATCACTAATTGTTGCATGAACAAAATAGTATTTTATTATGTGTTTGGTTGTTATAACTTCACTAGACAACCATTTAGTCAAAGTTTCTGTTTCTCCTTGTAGCATATTATCGTGTTCCAAA
Source organism: Flaveria linearis (assembly GCA_024085815.1). Lineage (NCBI taxonomy): Eukaryota > Viridiplantae > Streptophyta > Magnoliopsida > Asterales > Asteraceae > Flaveria > Flaveria linearis. The sequence goes on along the minus strand of JABSNV010000989.1, from coordinate 85,674 downwards.
TATGATTAATTCTTATTTACTTAAACGAGTGTATATTACATATTACATACGTAACTCATGAAATCACAACATATTATACAAATGTTATTTCGTTGTATCTTGGACGTTAATTCATTACAAAAAGTATATACAATTAATGATGTGGATGAAATTTATTTAAGGATAAGCAATAAGTAATTAAATTATTATTGCTATTATTATATATGTCTACAATAGTAAACTAATATCTTAGAAACTTGTAACCTAACACCAAAATATTTTCAAAGCATACGGAAACCAATGACTCCTTGATGGTATGTAGGGATATGGGGATTTCTTTTTCAAAAATGAAGTAAACTTTATGATTTCAGATTAAAATTTTCTAGGTATAAGTTTTACATGTTTAAAAATAAGTTTAGATTTATCCTTTTTAGAATCGTGGCGATATATAGAAAAGGAATAGCAAAGAGATATTCCAAAGAGTTTATAATTTACAAAATATATGAATAGCTACACCACACCCACAAAAAATTACTTAACCTTGGTCTATTGTTTGTCGTCCACAACTTCAGGGTTGGTCGATGATTATTTTTAAAAGCACGTCATTCCTATTTCTACAATTCATCCAAATGGTCAAGTAAAGCGGAGCAATTTTGACCTTAGTTATGTTCTTAGATCCGTAAAACGTGTGGATCATGTTTGAAATTTTAAGCTATTTGTAGGATCTGTAAGAGTTAAGGCGCTCATGTGAACATAGAAATACAATGAGATTATTTTTTATAGCAAGAGGTAATGTATTTAGGTTTGGGAATTTGAGGGTATTCTTTTTGGTGAAATTTTAAAAGCTAATTAGTGAGCGATAATGGGTTATATGTTAATGTAAAATGAACAACAAACAACAACAACCACACCACCACCGCACACCATTACCAACACCACCGCAGCCAAACACCACCTTTGGAGAACTATCCTCACTAGCTACGATCTTCACCACTTTCACAACTTTCCCTCTCGATCTTAAGGTAGCCAAAAACCCCCCCTCAAAAGGTTTAATTCACTAATCTTTAATTTTTGTTACATATATGTTACAAAACATATATGGTTAGTTTTGGTACTAAACATACCAAAACCAATCTTAAGAGTCTTTAGTTCATGAATCATAAGTAATGAGTTGTTAAAAACTCAGAAGCTTATGATTAAAAAGATATATTTTGAATTTACAAAATTAAATCTTGTAAATGTTTAAAGAAAAATTAAATAAATATTAAGTACCTGCAGTTGTGGGTATAAACATTGAAAAATTATCATTTTTATATTGAATTATTGATCTGGAAACTTTGATAAAGTTTTGATAAATGAAATAATTTATATAAATTATTTTATAATGGAAAATAGAAGAAAATATCCAAAATTGGGGAAAATTCTGATAAATTCACAGAATGATTCTTTTGAGGTATAAAACCTATGGAATTATTTTAGAATTTTATTCCCTATCATAATTAAGATATGAATTTTTATATGTTCTGTAGTAAATAAATCAGAATAAATAAGTAAAGTAAATAATAAATTCTGATAAAATCATAGATGTAATATTAAATATGAAGCTACAGAATATATAGTTTTCATAATTTTTGAAGTAGTATAAGTATTTTTACTAAATATTTTAATTATTGTAAAAATTACAGAAACTGGTATGTTATGATTTGGAATTTGATATAATTATATGATGTTTAGTTTTTATATTAAGTCTTATGTAAAATTTTGGTAATTTATGAAGGACAGAAGCTAGTTTTAACCAATTATGGGAATATTATGAAATTTACAGAAAATAATCTGTTAAGATTTCGATGCTATAAAAATTATGAGATGTTACTGATTTTTGGGATAGGATTCTATGAATTTTTGATGATTTTTGGACAGCATTAGGTATTTTTGATGATTTATGTAGAATTTATACTAATTTTGAACAAATTATATATAAATAATTTGTTGGGAATTTTTGTGGTAATATTATGATAGAACTTCAAAAGATACTTACATCTGAGGTTCTAAAAATTCTAAAGAAAATATTGTCTGACACTGTGAACTGTTTTATTAGGTTCAAATGAGAAGACACGGTGAGTTCATAGCCCCATTTTTCAACCCTTTGGTATTCAACAAAGTTTTGGGGGAAAAAGTATACTGTTTGGGTTGATGTATTATTTTGAAAATATTTTGTTTGCTTACTGTCATTTGCGACACAACCATTAGTTCGAATGAGGAACCGGTCAATAATATTGGTAGCGCTACTTGGGAGAATATTTGCACTAACCGGATGAGGGTTACTGCTATTTCCTGCATCTAACCGAATGGGGGTTAGGATGTAATATTATCTGATTTTGTGAATTATTTCATGAGAGTATGATTATGTTGTGAGCAGGTTTGGTTGTAATTAATACATCAACAAAATATTTTGTCTGGATTAAACCTATGTTCTCACCAACATTTTGTTGACTGGTTTAGTGTACTTTTTCAGGAAACAATGAGTAACACTTTTGACCTTAGCTTTGAAGTGCACAATGGTGGGGAGAAGTGGTAGGAAGGGTTTGTGTCACGTTAACTGTCAACATTATTGATGGTAGTGTGTATGTTGATGCACACTTCCACCGTATCTGAAGACACGCAGTAGTTTAATGATGTAGTAAAAAGATTATATCTAATTTTGAAATTTATGTATAAGATGTAATCACGAATATTATGAATAAATGCATGTCCTACTTTCTTGTTTTAAGCATATATTTTATATTTGTTCCGCTATAATTAATGTACTCTGATAAAGCAAGTCACACCCAAACCGCATTTCACGCTTCCGCCGGGATGTGACAGAAGTGAAATTGAAACAACATATGAAACTTTGAGAGGTAAATTGATGATTTTAATATTTTGAAGGAACATGGTTACTTTAGTCAAACCCTGGGGAACAAAATTAAAATTAACTCTATTTAATATTAATAGCTTTTTCATCAATGCTTATAAATTTAAATAATATATAATATAAAATAAAATAAACTTATAAATAAGAACTTTAATTAATAAACAAATTATATTGAATATGAGAATATCTATAAACATTCGAAAAGTTCTTTGTATACAAAATTTAATATTATGTTCGTAATTTTACCATCATTATCTAATATTAATAATTTTAATTTATCTCTACTTGTAACTCGAGATAATACAACATAGAGTTTGAATTGGTGTCAGAAACCAAACATGCAATGATTACAGAAAAGTTTGGACTATCTTTGTGATATTAAAGTTTAGGGACCAAACATGCAATTTGATTAAATCACAAGGACCATTTATGCATTTTTCTCTTTTTGTTTACCAAAACATTAACCAATTTAATGCTTACATCAATTAAAACTAAATCAAAGTTTATAAGCAAAAATATAAATTAGTCAAATTGATATTAAAAAACCAAAATACTAAAGTTTATCTTGAAATCAAAATCAAAATCCTTTAAACGTATGTACCACTGCTTGCAATTGAGATTTGTATATATGAAACATTGAATTGAGACTTTGCAAAAGAGCTATTATGATTTAAAATTGGGTTGGGAATGATATTAAATTGATCAATGAAGGCGTAAAAGGACCGGTGAGTTGAACTTGAAACGTAACGTGATTTAGGATAAATTGAAACCATGATATGCTTGTAAATTAAAAATGATATGAAATGGTTCATCTTTCCATTTGAAAATCGATATCATGATTTGCGGAATCAAAACCCTGAATTGATTATTTGAGACCCTTGATTTGATGAAATATATAAAATCATTTCGGAATAGAAGACACGTGTGAGGTTTTTTCTCATTTGCATAGTACGAGTGAATCAGGAAACCTTTAATTACTTATTTGAATAAACAAGAATCCAATACATTTTAATTCATAATTTTAGTGTAATACAATCTTTAAAAACTCATTATATTATCAGTTTGATAGTGATATAATCAACTTGTTTTGGATGGGAAAACAGTCAACTATAACTTGCATCTACAGAAAAATAATTTAACAAGATGATTGTTTTCAAAAATATTTAACAAAATGTTTTTTATCAAAAAGTTAATTTATATTATTCATAAGATGATTGGATAAAAGTATGTCTGTTTTTAATAATATTATTTAAGTAGAATTAAAAGGAGAAAGTTTCAATGGCATAAAAACTAATTTAGTATCTCTTATTATTTTAAAAGATGTTTTATAGTTATTTTTTATAAAGGTTTCCTTAAAACCTTTTCAATAACGTTTTCTCATACAAAAATATTAATACGCTTTCATCTGTATTTTTAACGTCTCTTTATAGAATACGTGTTCTTATATAGAAAAGATATTTTATTCAAATTAAATGGTTTATGTAATTTTTTTAAGTTATATATATTATATAACTGTTTTAAACATAAATACATATATAATAATAATCATTTATATAAGTATGTACATAAAAGATAAACTAAACATCATACAACACTAGTTTCATCTTGCGAGCCGGCTCGATCTCGACATATGAAGCTCGGGCTCAAAATCATTAATTAAATGAGTCATAAAATGAGTTCGCGCTTGTTTAAGCTAAGGTTAGTTAGAGGCTTTAGCGAGTCGATCCCGAGTGGCTTTATGAGATGGTGTGACTCGTTTCTCCCCTAATAGTTGTTGGAAGTGTCTTAGCAACATATATGTCATCGGTAATTGAGATTACATTTGTTGTTCGTAAAATAGAATAAAAATAAACCATTAACTTTTTTTTTTGTTTCGTCATGATATTTATATAAAATATTTTTAAAGAATGTATTTTTTGTTCAAAATAGTTTTTTCTTATTACATATTTTTAGCTACTTAAAAATATTTTTAATAAAATACATATTTTAAGAAGAATAAAAAAACAAATGTGCCTACTTTTGTGTGAAATTGAAACAAAATTATAGTAAAAAAAATTTTAACCTAGACGATTTAAAATTAAGTCTGAGTGAATTAAAAAAACCAAAATAAGTTTTAGAAAAACTTTCTGTTCTTAATTACGATATATGAGCTAAATGGTTTTATAATTTATTAACCTTTGTACTTGACTTTTTTAAATAATATTATTTTAAAGTGAAATAAATTTAACCAATAGCATCATAGTGAGAAAAAAACATTTTCTTAAACACCTATTATGGTAAATAAATATTCTATATACACTATTTAAGGAAAAAAACTTACGATGTAATTATAGTAATAGTCGATTTTATTCAAATGAGTTATGTCCAGAAATAAGGATAGATATATTTTTAGTCGGAAAATTAAAGGAATTGAGGCCTAAGAAAATAACACGTGCCACTAAAGATATTGTTTTATTAATAAGTATAGATTATATTAGTTCACCGTCGTAACACAAGTAACAAAGTTCGCAAACACACAACATTGCGCATGTCTAATTACTAGTTAATATAATACTAATTACAACTTTGCTGTTGCATTATAGTTGTACCTTAGGTTTCAAAGGTTGTACATGTAATAATACTTATATATTCAACATATTAATTATATATTATACTAGTAATTAGAAACATATTTATGTATTATGAGTTATACTTAAGATTTTGTGGGTCGTACTCATTTTTTTTGAATAATTTCTTACTTTTAAACACAATGATTTTATATATTTTACAACTTAATCATACAAATTTTACTTTCAACTTTGGTCCCCTATACTTTTCATCTTTTACAAATTTTACGTTTCGGTTTAAACTCAACGCTTTTATGCCTATTTTTTCCCGTTTAACGGCCCCATCACAACTCGTGAGTCTTAGATCAATTTAGTTATTGTATTTAATGTTTAATGTTTCACGTGCGGGGTTGATGTTTTGTGTCTACTTTCTGTTTGGTTTTAATTTTCATGCTTTTATTTCCTTTTTATTACATGTTTTCTTAATGTTGATGGTCGCTGATGATAATGTAAAATTGGGGCTACTTGATACGGTTTACGTCCCCCGTCACAACATGGGGGACTTAATACTAGTTCATATCCTAAAATTTTGTTACACATGATCCAATTCTATCATTAAAAATGTGTGACTAGTGGTTCACTTAGCTTCTTGCTTTACGTAGGAGCCAAAAAGAGGATAATGACTTCACAAGCTAGTGTACCCAATTTTACCTTAAACTTTACATAAAAAGTTGTTAATCATATATGTTTTAAATACTGCTTTAAAATATTATTTTTGTTCCATGTACCTCGTATGTACCAAACTGCTTTTATTCCAACAAAACTTTCCATGTTTGAGATATGTACACCATTAGAGTAACTATTATGATGTGACAATTCCAACATTAGAGTAACTACTATGTGGAGATAGTAGCTCAGTAAAGAATATGAAGGGAATGAATGTTTGCGTAACATTTGAAGAGTATTTACAAGGAAATGACCCATTGACGCGATCATTGTTCCGCTACTAAGCATTTAATGTGGTTACTGTACTGACGAGAAGCCGCCTCGCCTCACCACATTCTTACTGTATTAGCGGGTCGTTCACGAATCACAACCATGTTATGTATGGTCCTCCAGATAGCAGATGATACATGGATCCGATATCTTTTATTGTACGGACGCATTACTACATTTGTAGCACAAGAACACAATTAAGGCTTTTTGGGGCTTGTTATGATCATATCTTAAGTTGTGAAGATTCAAACTTATTCCCAACTTATGATAGAAAGTTTTTGAAGTTGACCTAGCTAATAGACTTTTCACACTAATTTAAGTATTGTTCCAATCAATCCCTCAACAATTACGAAGGTTATATCCATAGTATTTAACAATTTTCATCACAAACTTTTGTTTAACTATCAACTATGTATAATACATTTTAACACCCTTTTTCCATCTATGGAAGTTAACAATGCAATTTTTTGGGATTCATTGATCCTACGTCATTCAGTACGTTTATTAGATGTTCAAGGCCTTTTCGGTATTCTGGCTAGGTCCGGTGCTATGGGAGTCTAGAAAGCTATTTCGCGAGTGGCTCTTTTTTTTTGAAAGGCCAACGAATAATATTTAAACCGGTCACCCGGGTAAACCCATTGGCGAAAGGCCATCCACGCCCGCGAACACAAACAACGCTAGTGACCCGGTTCGCCCACCATTCCAAGGGAAATCCACCACCCAAAGGCCCACTGTGGTAAAACCATTGGTCCACTTGGAGCATATTGCACCTAGTGAGACTCCAACCCATGACCTCTACTTTAGAAAGTCATAGGGTGCCTCTCGTAAACCAGTTGATCTAGGACTCATTGGCATTTCGCGAGTGGCTCTAGTTGAAAAAAAAGGAAATAATATTGAATTGCAAGATGGGAGCCGAGAAGGTGTGCATTCGGGTCAATTGATAAGGCGATGCATTGATGTTACTGGTAATCAAATTAACTAATAATCTGGAGTTCACTTGGAACAATGGGCTTTCGATTAAGCTTAATGAGTCGTTTTAAAAAAATTAAGTGAATCTAATCAAACAAAGCTAAATTTTCTATAATATACTATGTTAGTGACCGTGTACTACACGGGTTAAATAGGAGATATAATTATTTAATTGGTTTTAATTTAAAAAATCATTATCATATTAAATCATATGATATGTAAACTTGAAAAAATTGAGTTGTGATTATTAAAAAATCAAGTTTTTGACTATTAAGATATTATTATGATATTAAAATAAAAAATATAATTTATTATATATTATCAAATTCGTAAAGTGTGACTTAATTGATTTTTTATTTTTATTTTTAAAATAAAATATTTAAAATTAAGCTTACATTTGGAAAGTTTGACATAATTGATTTTTATTTAAAATAATAGGTTTATTATGGTGATGACATGCATACAAATCCTAGGTGGACACCCTAGGAAAGACCATATGTTAACCAAGTTAGTTTTTTTTATTAATATGTATAGATGTATAAATGTATAGATGTATAGATGTAGATTTCGGCTAAAATAACTATAAAACTTACTTTTACTTCAAATTGAATTTGTTTACAATTCAATACTAGAGTTCTATTAACATCGAACTACGTTAGAAAAACTTATCAAAATCAATGTTAATCACAAATCCGAATAATATATTCACCATTATCCTAAACAAATAGATCGGATAGATAAAAACAATAAAAACAAACTAATATAAACAAGGACAACACCTATATATATCCGTCACAAAGGCCGGCTATTTAAACATCCATCGTTACACCCTTCAAAACACAATTAAGCACACAACAACAATGGCGTCAATGATCTCTAGGGTAATATTACGATCGATACTTATCGCTTTGATCCTCTTCTTCCTCTTCAACATCATTCGTCCGATCTTCTGGAAGATCTCCGCCACTATCCACGACGTTCAACAATACGAACACACAGGTACATACTTTAAACTTGATCTATATATATATATATTAAAGGCGTACCTGATGCTTGACTTAGCTTCTGCTTTGTGCAAGATCTTCAGTGTAGTTTAGCTACACTTTGTATGACTTAAGGTCGTAAAACAACAACGTTAGCAGTTGTTGTAGACCTGTAGGACTTGATTTGTATATGGATTTTTTTTGATGTTTTTTATATGATTTTTACTCTTGCTTGTTTGATATTTGATATAGCTTATGCGGGAGTTGGGATGGAAGCTCAAAATTCGGACGGGTGGCATCATGATTCAGGTGTTCGTGAGGGCTTACGAGCCCTACGACGGATGTTGGTTCGTTAGGTTTTGTGGAAGTTAAAGTTGGTTTGATTTCAGTTTTGGTTTGGTGAATAGATGCAAAATGTTTAGTTAATAACAATGTGATACAATAGAAAAGTGATTGTGATTCTGATTGGATTTTCATAAGCCAATGGGAGTTATTTTGTTTTCATCGGGTTAGATGGTTTATATTACATAATAATCGTATGATATTTTTATGAATGGTTTTATTATTTTGTATGGTGTAGGAGCCATGAATTCGTGACATGACACCATGTTATTGACATGGATGTTTAGGTTAATGGATCATGTTAGTATTAATCGTGAATGTTAGTGTTCTGTTTAAGTTTATGTCAAAATAACTTGAAAACGATTTACATTGAACAACAATCAATTAAACTGAAATATTCTAAGAATCTAATAAAGAATAATTAACAAAAAATTGTGAAACAATATGACATAAAGCACAGATCTATAAACGATACGAATGATCTAACATTATATTCTAGAAACTTAATATTTAGGTTTTACTAGTATGAACTAAACTTGATGATGTTTAGGATATTAAGATTATACTACCGATTATTATAGCCTTGAGATGTTGAACCAAACCGTTAATTTAAATAATAAAACATCTGGTTTTGGGTTTCATAATAACCGAGAGTGTGGATGTAGTTTAGGTGTGACACAGTATTACCCAAAATTGACCCAATCGATATATGTCGGCTAATGTTATATGAGTTGAGATCATTTGATAACTTATAAATATTTTCAGAACTGCAAACGATACTATCAACGCATAACCTTTTTATGTTTTATATAAAAACGATCATAATATGATATTAATCGTCTCTCTTAAAATTCAAAAAGAAAACAATGGACAAATATGTAATTTGTATATGTGCAAGTTATATGTAGTTATACTATCCACACATGTGTAGCTAAACAAATATAGAATTTTAAATAATATGCAAATATTAGTTTGATGGGTTTATATTATTTTAATGTTTTTAATATATATAAACATACACAACTGTGTGTAAAAAATATAAAATTTATAACTTATGAACTATTAATATTAATTCTCGTAGTTCTTTTTTAGTTCTCATAATTTTTAAGATATTTAACAGTTCTCAAATTATCAATAGCCTAATATTCGACTTAGCAGTTCTCAAATGATCAATAACCTAATGTCATACAATTTATCAAAAGAATGTAGACATAATGAAGGAAATAATGGTTGTTGGACTCAAGTAATCATCATAATACAAACCAAACCAAACTAAACCAAACCAAACCGCAAGCTTACTTAACTGAAACCAGAGTAACCTAAGTTGAACGGTTTTTAAATGCTAAAAAGTTTTTTTTTTTGTTTGACTTTGATTTGGTTCGACGCAAAGTGAAGAAAAATATATAAAATGTTTTTTTGTCCTTGGAACATGTGAAAAGTTTGCAAAACCGAGATTGATAACCGTTGAACCGATGGAACCACTAGTTAACCAGACATCGACCCAAACACACACCACCAGACCACCAATATTCGTGGATTGCAGCCAAACTAGACTGTCTGGTCTAGTCTTAATAAAATGGCATAATAATTTATCATATGACTCGTATCCAATTCTAGATTGAGATCATTTTGATACAAACATTTACATAACACCATATCGTCAAACGAAGAATCATTACACACGTTCCATTCCATTCTAATGTGAATCGATCAGGGTTGTGGGAAGTCAATGACAAGACCCTTCACACAAGGAAATAGCCTATGGCTTCCTCAATATAAATGAAACCAAAACTTTTGTGCTTAAATATACCAAACAAGACACCTTTATAAGAAGTGCTCTTCAACTTATGCATATACTAAAATGTCATCCATCCCACGCATCATATATGCTTTGCATACGTCACTCATGCTCCGCTCTTGCTAGTGCGAGTAACCGCAACCTAGTAGAGGTCCAAACTATCCCCTATCTCAGAGGCAAACTCAGATACTTACATGACAGATTAAAGTATATATAATATGTTGAAAGATGGAGCCAAACATACTTTTGCACCATAAGTCAAGTCAAGTCAATCACCATTATCATTTGTGGAATCTCAAATATATGTGATAACTAGAAATGACACGTGACAATATCACATTCCCTATCATCAAATTTTTCTCGTTTCTCTCTTCTATTAAATAATCATATTACATACTAAAAATATTATTTAGTTTTTTAGATTAAATTAGTTTTGTAAAAAATAAAAAAGAGTTATAACAAGTTGAATACAAGCATATGGCCTATTGAAAACAAAATATTCAAAATCACTCAAATCAATAAGAGTTGTAACAAGTTACATTTAACAAATGCCGGTTTCAAAATACACCACAACTTTTTTACAGTTCATCTGTCTTCTAAGAAGGTAACAATGGAGGGCATGAATTATCATAAACTGATACTAGTATACACGTTTAAACTAACTTTATTTAACTTTAAAATCAAATTCTGCAAGTGACAGAAAATTAACTTGAGCAAATGATTTTTTATTACAGGTCATATGGCATCAGCAGTGAGGTTGACCAGACAACTTGTTCAATTCATTTCTTTTAAATTTTATATAAAAAAAATTTCCCTTAACAAACAAACATGAACAAGAACATGTATTATGTTCGTCTTGGTGACTTCGTGTCGCTTAAACTAACCGAAAATACAATCAAACATGAACAAACCCTGTCATATTCATTCAGTTTGTTTACTGCTCTAAAACACCTCACATATAAGATTCAACTTATGTTGCATTACAGTCTTAAATATTATGGATAGTAGTCATTACTGAAGTATCCATCCATAATACGAATATAACTCACCAAGTAAATCATACCTCACTATCAGATGTCTAAGCAGATACAGTTTTTGGCTTCGCACCAATCTTTCTCCAAGAAACACTGGGCATGATCTGTTTAGTGTCCACGCGGTCCTTAAACTGAATCGCAACGTTGAGCAGTGAGTCAAGAAGTGAATCTGAAAGCAGGTGTGGTTGGAGTCCTAACTCAATGAGTTTGGTGTGTTTGGCATTGTAGTAATGTTCCTCTGCTTCAACTCTTGGGTTTGGCACAGATATTGTTTGCACCTCAATTCCAAGCTTCTCACCGGCTTTGGTAACAAGTGAGGCAAGTTGGTTCACAGAAAACTGCTCTGTAAATTGATTAAATACCCGAAATTCACCACGGTTTGCTGGATTTGCAATTGCAAGCTCCACACATTGAACTGTGTCTCTTATATCCAGGTATCCCCTAGTCTGTATTCACAAATAGACACGAGACCGTTAGAACATTACACATTTTTTGTCAAAATGGGTTATAAACTGCTGTCAATAAATAATTACGATCAAAATAATCCCACCTCACATTTTCATACCCATTTTAGCAACCAAGTTACATTTTATTATGAATTGTAGCAGTGAATGACATGTTCAACAGGTGGGAGTCATCTTTTGTGGATTTCCTTAAATTGATGATAAGACTCGTGCTTATCATTTTCTTGTATCTGTATATGCCATGTCGCATCTGATGTGACATCTAATAATTAGATTTAATGCAACTTCTAAAAATTCATATTGTCAAACTTTTAAATAATTGTTTTTTCAGATAAGCATTTTCAACATATGTGATGCAATCGTTGGCATAGCATTAACAAGGGAAATATTAACAACAATTTACAGGTAAAATCAGGGTTGGTAAAATTATAAGTTGATTTCAATACAAACAAACAACAAACAAACAAACCCAGTATATCCCACTCAAGAGCAGGGTCTGGGGAGGGTAGGTGTAGGCGAGTCTTTCCTCTATCTTGTTAGGTAGAGAGACCGCTTCCAAAGAGACCCCCGGCTCGATAGCAAAAGCCATACTAAAAACAAGACACATAGCATATCGTATACAAGAAATCCTACCACACATAGCATACAGCATACAATAAATCCTACAACACATAGTATACAAAAGTCATACCGATTGCAATACATCCTTCAAGTAAATCATACGACACATAGCATACAGAATACAATAAATCATACGACACATAGCATACATATATCATAGCATACACATAGCATACATATATCATTGCAATACATCCTTCAACCAGACATCAGGCCCCGCAACCAGACCCAAGAACATAAAACTAAAATGACATAGCTGGAATATTGGCAGAATATCAGCAGGTCAAATGAGTTACATAGCTGGCAATAGACTTGGGTCAAAACGGATACTTTTTGTACAGGAAGCCGGATGTGTTCTCCTCAAAACACTTTTTGCCCAAAATTTGTACCACTTTATTTTAGTCGAGATTTTGACCATAATCCAACTTTTTTAAAAACGATGTCCAGCGGTTCTAAAGATAAAACTTACACTTTGACAACTTTTGACCAATTCGATTGACCAGTTCCGATCTTAACTATTTTTAGCCGTACCCCATGACAAGTACATATAAAACTTAACCCGAATTGACCCATTATTTAGTAAATGGGTCAAAACTTAAACCTATTTCAAAGGGATAAATTCGATCACAGTGATATGAAGGTCACTTACATTGTCCAATTGTATCCTTGACCTTGCTTTTTAAAGAATAACCAAGAGACATGCAATGTCTCATTTTTTCCGGGTCCATCCCACCACCATTATCTTCAATTAACAACATTTACTAATAGTTGATTTCAATGTTGTGGTTAATTAATAGTTGGTTGCTAGAATCAGGTAAAAGTATGAAGTTCATTTCTACTTCGTGCATTTTGCCCTTTTCGTAATTGTAGTTAATATGTTACTTATTTATGGACATTTAATAAGGAACACAAAAAGAAAGTTTCAGCAGGTTGATCCAACTCAACATAACAGTAAAACACCAAATGGAATCTCAATTAGACATTTATAACAAGTATGTAGGATTTAATTAGCTTTTATTTTAGAGATCTAACCTGGCCTCCTTTGCCATAAACAGTAAGGGGATGACCAACTGCTGCCTGAACACAAAATCTATTCAAAGCAGTTCCAAATACTCCATCATAATCAAATCTGTTATAAAGTTCTTCATGCATTTCAGTCTCATCTGTCCTCACACCATAAACCACACCCTGGTTCAAATCAGTAGCTCTTATCCCCAAGCTTTACAAGTAAACGCGATATTATTCGAGTCGTGTACTTTACTCAAATGGTAAAAAGAGCTAGCTTGTTTTGGGTAAGGTAGAGTATCAGTTCTTCCGTTATGAGTTATGGTAATATACCCTTCTTCGATATCTATATTTGGTGTACCGTATTCTCCCATGGTCCCAAGTTTCACCAAATGACAATCTTCACTAAACTCCTTTATAGCAAATAAAACATTAAGGGTACCTAGTACATTGTTTTGTTGGGTATATATAGCCCTTGAACGGTCAATCATGGAGTAAGGGGCGGATCTTTGCTCACCAAAATGGACAACAGCATCAGGTTTGAATGAGGTAAACGCCTCGGCCAAAAACTCAAAGTCACAAATATCACCAATGTAGAGACTTATGTCTTTCTCGGTTAGAGATCTCCACCGTCGGATTCGGTCATGGATTGATGAGATGGGTGTGAGTGAATCAAGCCCAAGTTGGTGGTCAAAGTGTCGGCGAACAAGGTTGTCAACAATGGCAACTTCATAGTTTTTGTTGGATAAGTGGAGGGAAGTAGCCCAACCACAATAACCATCACCACCAATGACCATCACCCGGGTCGGCCTTGATTGTTGACCAGAGGTTTCGTCAGAGCCAGAGCCTGTTTTGGTCGTGGGTTGCTGAAGAGTGGTTGCACGTACCGACAAAAGTTTATGTGCATTCTTTCTGTTTAACGGAAGGCTTTTGAACGGTTTAACTGAAGTTTGTAAAGTGAGTGAAGTAGGTAACGAAGGTAAACATGTTTTCAACGAGTTAGGGCTATTTTTGGAGCAAGAGGAGATGTTCAACGAGCATGAAGCGTAAACTAAATGAGCCATTCTCACATCAGATGCTTAAATCACCGGGAATTTGCTGTATCAGTACCTACAGTGTTTGAAATTGAAACTCTCAAATGTTAATAGCAAAATAATTTGATACACATAGGTACATTTCTTAAGGAAAATGCTACAACATTCAAATTTCACACTCATGGTCTAACAAATAATAAAGATTATACTTTTCACTTAAATGAAAAACAAATACAGATTTGGTTACAAATCTCCAAAAGTTCTCAATTTCTTTAAGAAACAGAAACACTTGTAATCCACACCAATCGGTCTTTAAATGGACAAATTGCTTTCAAATGAAGTAAACTGTACGATTAATCTAAAAAGCCCTAAAAGTCAACTGATTCATCTCTCTCAAGCAACCAAACCCTAACCTCAACAAGTAAGAAGCATAAATTACTACGAAAACAGGTTCATCTTCAACAATTCGAGATACGAAGCATCGTAATCAGTCAAAAAGTCAATTTATCAAGATCTTCAGTGATTTAAACACCAATAAACAAAGGATCGATACCAATTGCAGATTACGAAGTATAATCGCACAATAAAAGCGAACAAAAACGAGTACTTATCTTAAGGAATTCGATATACCTGCTGAATGATTACTGATTGAATCAGCACAAAATGTGTTGCAATCAGTTGTTGTTGATTGTGGATTTGTTCTTCTGTTATCCTCTTCTTCTTTCGTCCTGATTAATAACTCAAAATTTGAGCATCAAACGGCATGATAACGGATATTCCTCATTACCCAATGCTGAACGTTTTATAAACGTGCACGAATGATCCTTCAACTTTGCTTTATATGAATTTTGGTGGAGAATTTTGTCAATCTTTTATACCGGGTACGTACGAGACGAGTTTTGGTATCTTAGAGAACGATCAAAGAAACTTTTGATAATTAGAGTCTAGATTGTAAAAATGTATTGTAGAGGATGATCTAGGAGGACAACTGGTAATGTTATTATTTTGATAGTAATTATAAGCTCATGTGTTATAAACAGACTCTTCCACGAAATATATGATAACACTAACTATATCAGATCATGACGTGATCAAACCCCTCCTCGTAATCAGTGGGGAGCTAGAGCTATGTCAAACCGAGGACTCCCTGTTGTAAAGGTGCATCTCACATACAATCCTATGCTTGCCGAACAATCCTAACCACTTGAGAATTGGACATGTAAGCTTACAATCCTACGTGGTAAAACTAAACAATTAGGAGTCGTATTACCACTACCACTTACAAAAATTAAATCTTTAAATTATATATATACTAATTAACAACTAATCATGGATTGTATCATATTCTCCCTTTATTTTAATCTTTAACTTTTTTGTTTTAATCCAAGCATTTGGTTTGATTTGGATCAATGAAAAATCAAATTTCATTTGTGACTAAATTAGTTTGTGCTTGTCTCCAAAATATTATCTTACAACTAAAGAGAATACATATTTTAAAACTATGTAGAAGTTTGGACGTTAGCAAATCAAGGACAATAGCAGATAAGTTCGGAATTGAAATTGGTCTTTCTTTTTCTTTCAACAGGCAAATATATCAAAAAAACAAAATCTTTTATAAAAATTGTGCTAAAATTTCTAAAAGTTGTTTCTTGATACCATCTGAGCTCACTAGTTGCATTGACAGGCCAGACCGTGACCTTCTTGTAGCCTTGTTTCTTTAAGAACTATATAGGTTAAGTCATATGTTTTTACTATGGCTACCTGACCTAGGTGCTCTTGTATTACTCATCGAGTTATGTATAGTTGTTGAATCATATTTATCTATATAAATTAAAATATGTAATTTTAATTTTATATATTTAATTTTGTACAAAACTTGCGTACCTTCTTCAATTAAATCCAAGTCATTTGAAATCTTTTTAAGTAAAGCTTCAACATTGCTAACATTTGTCATTGGGTTCAAGCAGCGACATAAAAATAACGGGAGACATTTATAAAAGATACTAGCTTTAGTTGCCAGTGTATTACACGGGATGTGGAAAGTTAATTATTAAAATAACACAAAAACATAAATAAAACTAAATATATTACACGGGCTGAAAAAATAAAATTTATTAGTTGTTAATTGTTATTTATATAATACTAACTTTAGTAAACCCGTGTATTACACGAGTTAAAAAATAAATATTAGTTATGATGAAAGTTTATGAAGTATAAAATGATATTTGAAATACGATATGATTAACAATACATATGGGGAATAATTATAAGTAATAATTTTAATTTTTATTTTCAAAAAGTTTAACCATTTTTTCCAAACAAACCGTATTAAAAATATCATTTTTAAAAGTTTCTTATTATAACTCCTAATTTTAATTATTTTTAGTTTATAAAGAAGTTTACTTTTTAAAAATATCAATTTTAAAATTTTATATTTTTAAAAATGTTTGATGTTTTAGAAAAACTCTTATTTATAAAAAATTGTTTTCTAGAAAAACTCTTAATTTATTAAGAAAAAATTTTAATCTTAAAAAGAATTAAAATTATTTAATCTTTAATTTAGGTAACTATTTAAAAGAAGAGAGAGATGGGAAAAACAAACTTAGGGGGCATAAGAATGTGACAAGTGTCCCCTTAAGTTACTCTTTTAGTATTATATATAGATTTTATAGCTTTCATTTTCATTGGTATCATGTCGTGAACATTTGATTTTTAATTCCTACTCATTTAAGTGTGAACACATTAAAAAGATTTGGTTAAATACTAAAGTTCAAATCTGAAAATAACCCTCAATAACAAAATAGCTGCTTGTATAAGCATATAGGTTATTTTTTGGATAACTAACAAACTCAATGACGGAAATAATGCAACTCTATTATGCTCGACAGGGTGATCGTAAAACATTTGTAAAGTTTCCCTTATAAGGCGTTGTTGAATATCATCTACTCTTGTTACGAAAACACCAATCGATTCACAAGAATGAAAGAATATAATTGAAGAACAAAAATGAATCAATCAATTATCAGAGAAAGTAATCGAGTTACAAAGATTACAAGTCTCAATCGGTTCAAGTCCATTACCAAACGATTACCACTAATCAACTATTTATACCTCACCGATTAACTACTTCTTAACTAACGATTAAGAAGTATACACAATCATCCCCTTATCTATAATAAGAAATACAATTGAATAGACAACTATAAAGAGTTGTCATTATTAGTCCCCCAACTTAAACCAAGACTTTATTCTCAACAATCTCCACCTAAGTCTTGATTTAAGTTCAACCAATCTTCAAATAATCCACACAAAAACTAAACTTTGCTCCCGGTAAAGTTTTTGTCAACATATCTGCTGGATTAGAATCAGTATCAACCCAACTAACCTCCACCTCCTTAGAACAAATCACATCTCTGATAAAATACAACTTAACATTGATGTGCTTGGTTCTCTCGTGAAACACACTGTTCTTAGCTAATTGAACTGCTCCAGCATTATCACACCAAACCTTAGCAGCTTCAATCTCCACTCCTAAATCTTTGACAAAGCCTTTAAGCCAAATGGCTTCCTTTATCCCTTCTGTCAATGATATAAACTCTGCCTCGATTGTAGCCAGAGCAACAACATGCTGTAATTGTGATTTCCAGCTCACCACATTTCCTAGAACCATGAAACAATATCCTGTAATGGATCTACCTGAATCAGGATCCTTTGCATAGTCTGAATCAACAAAACCAGTAAGCACCTTGCTAACTTCAGCACCATTCTGACAGAATATTAAACCATCATTTTGAGTACCTTTCAAATACCTCAAAATCCACTTTACTGCATTCCGATGCATTTTCCCAGGAGATGCCAAATACCTGCTCACCATACTAACTGCATGAGCTAAATCTGGCCTAGTACAGACCATCAAGTACATCAGGCTACCAACCACATTTGCATAAGGCACCTGCTCCATGTACTTCAGTTCATCATCACTCCTAGGACCATCTCCCTTAGACAATTTGAAATGAGAAGCTAATGGAGTAACAACCGGCTTAGCATCTACCATGCCATAATTCCTCAGAATCTTCTGAATATAACCACCCTGAGACAACTTTAACCATCTGTTCTTCCTGTCTCTAGTAATCTCCATACCCAAAATCTTTCGAGCTTTTCCTAACTCCTTCATATCAAATTCAAACATTAACAACTCCTTTGTCTTGTTAATCTCAGCCTTGTCTTTACAAGCTATCAACATATCATCAACATATAACAACAGGAAGACAAAAGAACCTTTGTCATATTCTCTATGATAGACACAACTATCATACAAGCTCCTGTTAAACCCAATGCTTAACATATGATCATCAAATCTCTTGTACCACTGTCTTGGTGATTGCTTTAAACCATAAAGAGACCTCTTCAACAAGCAAACCTTGTCCTCATGACCAGCTACCTCATACCCTTTAGGCTGTGCCATATAAATCTGCTCCTCCAAATTACCATGTAGAAAAGCTGTCTTCACATCCATTTGCTCTAACTCCAGATCAAAAGATGCTACTAATAACAACAGCACTCTTATAGAAGTATGCTTCACCACTGGTGAAAAAATCTCATTATAATCAACTCCAGCCTTCTGGGTAAATCCCTTAGCAACCAACCTTGCTTTATACCTAGGACCTTCACCCCCTGGAATACCTTCTTTCAACTTATACAACCACTTACATGATACAAGCTTCTGATCCTTAGGTTTATCAGTCAACACCCAAGTTCCATTGGTATGCAATGAATTCATCTCATCATCCATTGCCTTCTTCCAATTCCCAGCTTGTTTTGACATCACAGCCTCTTTATAGGTCAATGGCTCAAAAATACACTCTTCTTCCGCAGCCACAAAAGCCACTGCTGAAATGTTATCATCCTGTCTAAACCTCACAGGTGGAATGATGTTCCTCCTTGGCCTATCCCTTGCCAAACTGTAGTTCATGCCAGAGCTAGATGCATACCCATATTGAGATGAATGTCCATGTCCTACCTCAGCATAGCTTTCAGGAGCAGACTCCACCTCAATATGAACAGCTTTCCCTGATATACCATGACTACCTTCGGAAGTTTCCCTCTGATTACCTTCGGAAGCAGCACCAGCACTATGAGTACCTTTGGAAGAAGTACCCAAAGTACCTTCGGAAGAAACATCCTTATACATAACATCCTCCCTGAACTTAACATTTCTACTCACCATGATCCTCGATCTTGAGCCATCTAACCTCCAAAGTCTATAGCCTTTCACTCCCTCAGGGTAACCCAGAAACACACACTTAACTGCTCTAGGCTCTAACTTGCCCTGACTCACATGTGCATATGCTACAGACCCAAAAACTTTCAGCATACTATAGTCTTGCTTCTTCCCAGACCATACCTCCATTGGAGTTTTCATCATCAAAGCTGTTGAGGGTGACCTGTTGATCAGGTACACTGCTGTAGAAGCAGCCTCTGCCCAAAACCTCTTAGGCAATCCTGAACACTCCAGCATACACCTCACTTTATCCAGAATGGTTCTGTTCTTCCTTTCCACCAAACCATTCTGCTGGGGTGTTCCAGGCACAGTTAAGTGTCTTGCCAAACCTACCTTCTTGCAAAACATGTTGAACTCGTGATTGCAAAACTCAAGACCATTATCTGTCCTAAGTTTCTTCACTCTCTTTCCTGTTTGAGTTTCAACCAACTCCTTCCACTCCTTGAACTTCTCAAAAGCTTCATACTTGCCTTTCAAGACATAAATCCAAACTCTTCTTGAGAAATCATCAATGATGGACAGGAAATATCTGGCACCTCCCAAGGATTCAGTCCTTGCTGGCCCCCATAGATCAGAGTGAACATACTCCAAAATACCACCTGTGGTATGAGTACTACGTGGGAATTTGACCCTCTTGTGCTTACCGAGCACACAGCTCTCACAGAAACCAAAATCAGTATTCTTGAGGCTTCCAAGAACCTCCTGCTTATTCAGCTCAACCAGTCCTTGACTACTAATATGGCCCATCCTCCTATGCCATATCACAGCACTATTATCAACACCTTCTTCAGTCACCAAAGATGCTGACCCATTCATCAAGACTTTACCGTCTAGAATGTATGTATTATTGTCTGCCCTATTCCCAGACAACATCACCATTGAGCCCTTCACTACCTTAGCCTTGCCATTACTAAGGCTAACCACATAACCTGCCTTCTCAAAAGTACCCAAAGAAAGCAAACTCCTCTTCAGATTAGGGACATACCTTACATGTGTAAGTCAATCTCCATGCCACTCCTCACCCGGAATGTCACTGTACCTTGACCTGCTATCTCACAAGGCCTATCATCACCTAACTTGACTTTAACAAGTTTAACAACCTTCAATTCCTTGAAGAATTCTCTAACAGGAGTCATGTGAAAAGAACACCCAGAGTCCATAACCCACTTTCCTTGAAGATTGCCTGATCCTCATCACCAATCTTGATGTCAATATTCTCAAGATCCATGATAATTTTGTTGAAATTATCAACATGATCTTCAATTGACTTCCCTGCCTCCATTTTGAAGGTGTATAGCCTCTGCTTCAAGAACAACCGATTGGCCAATGACTTAGTCATATACAATGACTCAAGTTTTGCCCAAATCCCGGCAGCCGTATTCTCCTTCTGGACTTCCCTCAGAACCCTGTCTCCGAGACTGAGTATGATCTCGCTATGGGCTCTTTACATGATTTCCCTCCTCCTCTCTTGAGTTAAACCCGCAGGCAGTTTATCCTCCCCCTTGAGTGCATCAACTACTCCATTGTGCACCAAGATTGCCCACATCTTCACTCGCCAGAGACTGAAATCATTCTTCCCAGTAAACTTCTCGATTTCGAACTTCGTCGACACCATCTTGATCTTCAATTGCACCTTCGATCACTTACACGAATCAATTGCTTCGTTGAAGCCCTTTAACCGTGGCTCTGATACCAATTGTTACGAAAACACCAATCGATTCACAAGAATGAAAGAATATAATTGAAGAACAAAAATGAATCAATCAATTATCAGAGAAAGTAATCGAGTTACAAAGATTACAAGTCTCAATCGGTTCAAGTCCATTACCAAACGATTACCACTAATCAACTATTTATACCTCACCGATTAACTACTTCTTAACTAACGATTAAGAAGTATACACAATCAGCCCTTATCTATAATTAGACATACAATTGAATAGACAACTATAAGGAGTTGTCATTATTAGTCCCCAACTTAAACCAAGACTTTATTCTCAACAACTCTAGGTACGTTTCAGTTCAGAACTAGCCAAATGGTATTCGCATTAACATAAAACTTCATATGTTTATGATAGTGTGCATTACTAGAACTAAAATGTCACATTGCAAGTGTTTAGAATTTTCTTTTTTCACCAATAGGTTCCACCAACCCGCTTTCTCCAAACGATCCCTAACAGGTTTACAACGATACGTAACACCCAAACCGGTCATAAACCTATGGTTCAGTTTTAAACCAGACCTTTTTAAAATTGGTTTTCGCTACTTTAATTTCAAACCGGTTTTTGTTTAGAAACCGATTCTTTGTTAACTTCCAGCCGTACGTGTTAGACCTTTAATTGGAGCTTAAAGATCACACCACCTTTTAATTAAACTTTTGGTGGTATTGATATAATTAGGCCCCATGTGTTTGGTTGTTGTCTCGTGAATTAATGTAAATTTATTTACATAAAAAATAATATACGAATAAAAAGTTTAATCATATATATAATGTAGGCTTTCGTTTAGGATATGCTAATATACAATTCTTGATAGGACCATCGAACCTTGCTCAATATCTCAACCTTTATCTTTGTTAGTGGGTGTTATCGAAATGTTCGATCTGTGAGTTACTCATATAAGTTTACGAGTTGATAAAAATAGAATAAATTGAATGTACGTTATGTTCCATTTTCAATTTTTGAAATAATCAAAATACAAAGTAAATATTTTCATTAAATGAAGTTATAGTGAAGACACTTTCTTCATTTTCCTCAATCATAGTTATGACACCCGTTAAAGTGTAAGAATATATGCTTTTATAACATTTTGTTTGATCCAATTCTTGAGGCGAGATGCTTCTATAAGATTTTGTTTGATCCAATTCTTGAGGCAATGCAATTCTTGAGGCAAGATGCCTATTTCACCCTTACGTTTCGTTGTCTCTTTGAAGAACAAAAGGTCGGTCAAAACTTGGTCTAAAAGCTCGTTGCATGCATCCGATGTTTCCCATCGATTTATCTTGTACGTGTAATATTCGTAAATTGTAGTACAATAAGAAATATGTGAAGGATATTCTATATGCATAAGAATGTGTTCATATATGTCTTGGTCTATAAATAGTTTCTTGCGAAACTAGAGTCATATAAACACCCATGAATTGAAAGTTTTCCTATGTATAGATGCATTACCGGGCAATTACTCCTTCGGCAGTAGGTCGTTTCACTTTTACAGTAAGTTGTTTCACTCTTACTGCCAAGGGAGATTTGCCCAGCAATTCATTTGATACAAAACTCTAAGGTATGCTCCTTTTTGGGTTAGCATTACAACTAACATAGCATTGTCTTGTTAACAACATACTTCAAGCTTGTAGATTGATTAGGTAAGTACTTCCTTAGTAAAATTCACTCCTTAAAGTATTGTCTTTTGGTAAGGACAATTAAGAGCCCAGGATAGAAACCTCGCAAGGATGATACAAGGCCAGGAAAGTAGAACATGTGTCCTTAAATAAGGCACCTTAACATTTGGCAACGATAGAAACCTCGCAAGGTAAGGATGGTGTATGCCAAGGAGACATGTCCTAGCCTTGGTTACGTTCTAGTATTAGAATTGATCAAGGATGCTATGTTTAGCTTGAACCAACGAGGATACCAAACTCGGATATGGTTGTAGCAACATAGATCATAGTTAAAACTCATTCTTATTTGTTGAATAACCATAACTGGTGTTGACGGTTTTTTATACTATTATTAGGCAAAGATATCTTAATTGTGTTATGTATTATCATTTTACTAGTGGATTTACCCGCGCGATGCCGCGGTGTCACCTTTAGAGAACATATCCTGTTAACCTAATATGAGTATAATAGATGGCATGGCAATACATGGCAATACCAATACTCACCAGGCATCAATAAATTCATCCACAACTTCGGGTGAACCTTCCTTGTAAAGTTCCGCAGTAATCAACCCTTTTGAGGTATTAAAAACCAGGATACAAAAACATGTCAAAACAAGCAAAGAAAGACAACAAGATACTAAAGTATCAAAACCAAAACAATTGAGCTGAAAGAAAGCCAAATAGATATTAATGTAAAGTTTTATTTGGAAATCCACAAACAATTAGAAACTTACAACGTATCTAGGAACGTCAGATTTCTTTGGATCTAAAATGTCATCATCAACCTGACACAAATTAAAGAACGGAATTCGGCTATGTAATTATTCGAACAAAATATCACCTCATTGCTTAATTACAGTAAAATCATAGCATCTCTGCTAAAGAATGAAAAGACAAGTTCCTTAAGCGATGGATTCTACAACGATTTAAACAAAAGATTTTCCATTCCATTCTATTGTCAATACCAACATACCAAAAGAAGTACACGAATGGTGCATTACTCATAAAGATTTCATAACTCATAAGGTAACCTACTTTGGCATTTTGACGACTAACCAAAAATGAAAATTGCAACTTAACAAGAAAAACAACGGAAGGAACCGACATTTGTACCTGAAAGTTTGATGTTCGTTCCTCCTTCTGAATCATTGACCTAAAAGTAACATACACATCACTCGTTAGGTGTGTTAAGCACTTATTGTATTCATATGACCAAAACTTAGTTTTTTGAAATATTTATATGCAAGCCAATAAGTTATATCAGCAAGTGTTCATAAATATAACTCTTACAAATAAGCGTGATTTCACATAACGGTTCAAGTTCACTCATCATGGTTTTGGCATTACTCGTGACCGTTAAAAAATGAAATGATTCTGCGCAGCAAGAGAAGGAATCAAAGAAGATATTTATGTATCAACGAACCTTTGAGACCAGTGCCTGTATGTAGCAAAGAGAAAGAACACCATCACAACAGTAACTACACTGTACAATGCAATTGTTGGAACACTGATACTTCTAGGTGCTTTCTTCTTTAAATTGCATCCGCTTGTTTAGTCAAAGAAAAACAATGAATACGGTAAGGATTGATAAGAACTGTAAACATTATTAACATATTCACACAAAACCCACTAAACCTAAGTCAAGGTCAACACTACTTATCTAAACGTTACTATGCCACTCATGTCATAACCACATGTGGAAATTGATGAAAAATCAAGAGAAATTAATCAGACTCAGACAACCCGACCTGGGAATGCTGAGCACCAACGCCAGCAGCAGGCCCATTTGGTCCTCTAAAAACTATGGGTACGTTAATTTGCCCGGCAGACATATAGTTTGACTTAGCTGCAGAACTGATAACATGGTCAATCGCCTGGAAAAGATACCAACAGTTAAAAACTAAATGCATTAAGCCTAAAACTACAAGAAAGTTTGAAAATTTCAATTGTAGTAGTTCAAGAAGTCAATGTTTGACTTAATCTTATCATACCACAAAATGTTAAACACATATTTTGCAACAAATGCCGATAATATGTAATAACAAAAGGTGAAGCTGAAAATACAAACAAGAGCTCTAGAAGATTAAGATTGGGAGTGTAACCTGCATGGAGAAGTTAAACGTCATAAACTCTATCACGGGCCTCAGACCATGATATGCAGCACCAACTCCTATCCCAGCAAATCCAGCCTGAAAATATGAATAAGTATTTTCATATCTAAAAGCTGTAAAAATGTATATATATACTAAAACTGAAGGAAATAAGTGATAACTTTCAAACCTCGGTGATAAGGGTATCAAGAACCCTTTCAGGACCATATTTATCCAATAATCCCTTGGTTATCTAGCAAAAAGAATGTACAGTGAGACAAACACACAAAGATAAATGCTATGGGTAGAGGTAGCAGTTTCAACCCATTTATTAATGTAAGGGTCTATTCAAGTTATGTTTTTCCTTTAACGGGTCAAAAAAAAGCTGAACAGTACTTTCCTGCTAATATTTGACAAACTACCGGTTTTTTAGAAAAAAAAATAGCGTATTTCTGGTCAACCCAGCCCATTTTAACCCATAGAAAAATATATCCATTTTGCCACCTCTAGTTATTTCTTTCGTAAAACTTGAGAGAAGCATAAAATTCAAACCTTGTATGCACCTTGGTACTCTCCTACTTCTTCGATCCTCTCTTGATATAAAAACCTAAAGCACATGTAAACCAGACAAAAAGCAAGAAAAATTCATAACAGATTAGTTTAATACATACATTTAATGTCACTAAACACGATGCATATTGTGATGACAGTTTAGTTTATTACATACAATTAATATGTTACAAAAGACAAGGCAACCCAAGACAACATGAACCTAGACAGAAAACTTCCTTCAGCAAATTCTATAATCTAACTTTTAATAAAGATAAAAAACTGACTCTAACTTCAAAACACAATTAACAAAATAAAGCTTTCTTATAATGTTGATTACCAACCAATTTGATTTTCTCCATGCATATTGATCCTCTTTTGGTTGTTGGTCATATAAAATAACTCACTGCCAAGATCACTAAAGGTTAAAACGACATAGTCAACATTCTAGGTGCAAGATTCTAAATCTAACAACATAGTCGACATTCTAGGTGGAAGATCCTAATTTTAAAACTATAGGTGAAAATGATGATTATTAATCTAAAATGAAGTGAAGGAGCTATTAGAGTACCTCTGCTTTGTTTTCAACTTCATTATTTGAATTGGTCGAGTCGACTTCTCCCAAAATCTATTCTTCCAAAGTCATAGGTTTTTGGTGTACGATTCTGTTTTGGTCATAATAATTCAAACTCCATCAACTAAACACACAAAATGTTTTTGGTGTACGATTTTAAATAGTTGTTGTTCTTCAGTCATGTATTTGATACTTGCTAGAGTTCTTGAAAATTTCATTTCATCTCCTGTAGTTGTTATATGGCTGAACCTATAAGTTGTATACATGCAAATGTCAAAATTCAGTATTAGTAATCCTAAAAACGTGAATAAGTTACACAACATCATATATTATTAAGAAAGGAAATAAAGTGAACTAATGTTAGCCAGAAAACTATGCATTTTCAATATCTATACCATTAATAAACATGATATGTATTCAAAACATCACCTAAAAGTTTGGCTATACCAAAATCAAGTGAATCGTAAAAGCCCAACATACTTATATAAAAGTTTGGCTGGAAAAACTCATGCCATAAGTCAATTGATCATAGAAAAATCACCACTGATGGAACTAACGAACTAATTAACAGTGGTAATTATGCAAAATTGTAAATTTTCTATACGATAAACTATACCTAATTTTGGTGGTTCAGTCCGACCTATTCGATCCAGATGATGAAATTGATACAAGAAAAACCCTCACACCGAGTAAAATTTTAAGAAATTGTCAAATTGCTAATCGAATTTCAAACAGATATAACGAAAGCATTCATCACTGAAGCAAGTTAACCCATGAATATGCAAAACATTCATACCTTCTAGGTTTAATGGACATTGATGCTGAAACCACACTGCCGTCATGAACTGATTCAGTTTAACACATGTTATGAGGGGGAGGAGAACACTGAAAGGACAAATCTTATAATCAGATGATTCCAATGGTTGACTGGTTGGAGAGGGTGACAGAGTGTGATTCAGTTGCTCTGATTGAATAGCACTATTAATCTCAACATTTCAGTAGATTGAAGCATCGAATGGAGGCGATTGGTGAGGAGTGACAGTAGGGAACCTGAAAGGGAAAGGGAGATGAAAGGGCATATCTTAAACATTTGTGGGCTTTGAATGGGGGTGCGGAAAGGGCATGGAAGCGGCTGGACAACGGCGAGAGAGGCACTGTTCACGATGAAACGGCTGGTAGGGAGGGTAACGGGCGCGTCTTACAATATTAAGGAAATTACCATTGTAGCCACTGTATATGTATTATATAGTAATAGAGATTATGTGTAAGAAGATGTAACATTATTCATTTTAAATAGTTACAATTCATAAACCAGGATTACGGATAAAAGTTTATGAACTATCACACCCCAACTTCTCGATGCACGGCTTATGTTAGATTAACACATTTTAGGCTTAACTATTGCAAAACATAAGAACAAACAATATAATCAACAATCAAATCTTACACTTATTTAATATAAAAAACTACAAAAATGTAATGGGAAGGGTTCATGAAAAACTCTTAGTTTCAATAAAATTAAGAAAACCCATCATAGTACTAAATCTTGTTTCATGTATGGTTGATATGAAAGGTAACATTTTAATAAATAATTGGAATTTCATCGGTTTGTGCAAGCTTTTCAGATGTAAGTCGGAGTAATCTATTAATATTCAATTGCAAACCACCACTATAACAAACAAATCTCTTCATCTATCTTCACTCACCTCTCTCTCAATTTACGATCAACAAAATCAAAACACAAAAGAACACAATCTTTTATGCTTGTTGGAGGTGATCGAAGAACGTAATACGAAGGAAAACGAAAAAGCATTTGCTTCTGGTATATGTATAGAGTTAATAGTTCTTAATTTACATATATGTAAACAGTTCTTCTAAAAAGCGTAACATGCAAGCATATTCTTATTACCAAATTGTTCCATATGTGTAAACATATTATTGATATTTGTAAACATAGAGTTACATATTTCTAAACCATTTGGGTTTACATATATGTAACAATAACAAACAAACATCATAACTAAGATTCTGGTTAAAATATATTTTTATACATATGTAAACTGTAAACATGTACACTTACAATTGAACTTGAAAACTAACATATGTATATAAAAGAAAAGACATATCCAAGTTAAAAATGATTGCATATATGTAACACTGAGTATTATTTATATGTTTTCAATTAGATAACATATGGAAAAAAATTTAAAAGAGATGAAAAGAAAATTTGTATAGAATCTAAAAGGTATAAGCACCCAAGAAAAGCCCATATGGAAAGGATGAACACTCAGTTTAGATTAACGTAATCCATATGATGAAATTTTGAGGTGTAATACCAAAAATTTTGGTGTTTTAAAAATCGTGATTATGAGATACATACGATACTTTTATAAAAATTTGGAGGGTTTGACTTGTAAATTAAGATTTGGAAATAGTATTAATCTAATTCTAGTTAAAATGTGATTAGGATTAGTCAGAATTTTTATAGGATAAAGATAGGTTTGTTCAATCAATCATATTGATTGTATGAGGATATGGAAGTTAATTATGATCGATATGCTTACAGGATCAAGATACCCCTTATATAATCGACCAAAACCCCCTCTCTCTTATTATAATCGCTCTTGAAAGAAAAGAGAACAGGGGAGAGATCACCAAGACAGGGAAAGGAAGATATAAGAGAGATAGATAGGCCAAGAGTGAGATACGAAACCCTTTTCGGCTGTTCACGGGTAGAAACATTAGTCACATGACAAGGTTCACAGGGACTGGCAGTAGTGGTTCACGGTATGACTAGAAACTTTGATAAAATTTATGTGGTTATGTGCTCTAGATAATTTTAATGAACTTAGATATTTTGATGCATGCATGAGAATGTTTTTTTGTTACAGTATGAGTTGACTATGCTCGTTATAGGAGAAAAGTGTGGTAAAATATGATATAGGGTTAAAGTAAATCTGAGGTAGCTCGTGACCAATTAAGTGTTTGCCATGCGTTGAAAAGGAGTAAGCATAACAAAACCCTAAACACGTCACGAGATTGATAAGAAGATGCAAAGTGTTAAAGTTTATCTGAGAATGATGAAGGAGAAAGATAAGTATGTTATCAGTTTTAAACATTCGTTTTGAAATACTAGCTCTCACAAATATGAGATAAATATTTATCATGCTTTTCAATAAGTTGAAAATCACCCTAATTGGACGGGGTAAAGAGAAATGGTAGTGCATCGACTTACTACTTAGAGATTTTGATATTCATATCTAAACTTTTATTGTCTTTTGTAGACTTAAACAGTTGTAAAATTCCTATATTTTTTTTATGTACTGTAGTACTCTTTTGTTATGAATAGGAGCTCCATTTAAGATACGGGATGTATAAATCCAACATAAGTTAGTGCACTGGAGATGAAAAAGAAAGGTGCTGTGAATCAAAGTAAATGGTTCAAGGAAGGAGATATTTGAGGGAATTGAATTGAATAATTTATAAAAGAGTAAATTACCGTTTGGATACCTGAGGTTTGGTGATTTTAATCATTTGCATCCCTACAGTTTAAAAATCCTCATATACCCCCTAACGTTTCATTTTTGTTCCCATTTGAATCCAAAACACTAACACCGTTAACTTATTCTGTTAACTTTTTATAAAAAGACTAATTGCCCTCTCTCTTTTATCTATTTCTCTCTCTATCTCTTAACCCTTAACTCACAACCCCCACCCACTCCACCACCACAACCGTGTGGCCAGTGACAGTAGCTTATCTTGACCATCTCAACATTGAATCAGTCAAACTTCATCAATTCATCCACACGATGAGCTAAGATAGAAGATTTTATTTTAAAATTTGGGTCATCTGGTCTTTGATTATCTGACCAAATGCAACCATTGTTTAAAGACTCCATTTTTACAGGAAGAACATAACTTAACGACCGATTTCACCTCAAAATAACTGATAATTTGGAGAAAGATGATTAATAATTAGTGGGGTTTGCTCGGTTTACCATTAAAAGGGTTAATTTGGAGATTTTACAGAGTTAAGATGAAGAAGACGACCCGTTTTCTTGATCATCACTACGTACTCCGACGGAGTCGACGGTGGTGGCGGTGGTGGTGACCACGGTGGCGGTGGTGTCTTGTTCTCTTTTGGCTAAAGTGTTCTTATTATTATGCATCCAAACTTTCAAATTCTTCTTCTGATTCCAATCTCACTGCAAAATCTTCAACCATCTTATCATCACACCTCTGCATCTTCCACCCCACTTTCTCAGCAAAAGTTAACATCTTTTCTTTTGATCTTGACTAAATTTAGTCCGAAACCGCTTCCTCCCACTAATCTTGATCGCCGCCGGCGTCTCCGGCGTCGCCACCGTGTGGTTTTGCTCCGCTGTCGTGCCCAGTGACAGTAGCAGATGCGGTCCGATGGCGAAGTTAGTCGGTTCAGGCTGTGGCGACGGCGGAGATAAGGAGGCGGAGGTTGAGGGGTGGTGGTGGTGGCGCGGGAAATCTATGAAGTGGGTCCTGGTGGCGATGGCGGCGGCGGTGGTGGTGGGTTCACGGCGGTGGAAGTTCCGGTGGCAGCCACAGGCGGCGCATTTGAAGGATGATGGCTGTGATGGGTTGTACGTCGGTGCCGGCATGAACTCACCGCAGCCGTCTACGGCATGGCCAGTGACAGTAGCAGATGGAGTGGTGGGGTGGGTGGGGTTGTGGTTAAGGTTAAGATTAGATAGAGAGAGAAATAGATAAAGAGAGAAGGGCAATTTAGTCTTTTTATAAAAAGTTAACAGAATAAGTTAACGGTGTTAGTGTTTTGGATTCAAATGGGAACAAAAATGAAACGTTAGGGGGTATATGAGGATTTTTAAACTGTAGGATGCAAATGGTTAAAATCAACAAACTTTAAGGATGCAAATGGTAGTTTACTCTTTATAAAATTAACTTATTAACTATTCTATTTAATAGTTATTCTATTTTAATAGTTAATACTCTTATATCAAAAATAATAATAACTAAGATTGAAATAAAACAAATAAGGGATACATATAGTGCCGTCAAAAGAAAGAAAAAGAATGCTAAAGATAATTTTTAAAAGAATCTGAAACAATCCGGTCGATTTATATTAACCTAGTTATCAAAAATATAGTTAAACTGAATCAATATCAATAATCTATATTTATAAATCAAAATCTTTATAAGGCATGTGTTATTTTTTTAGATTGTCCACGCTCCACCTAGGATTTGAACATATATGCTCACTACAATTAAAGTTACAAATTAATATATAAATTACTTAATAAGTACTCATTAACTATTATGTTAATCAAATTAATTTTTTTCTAAAAATAAATAAAATATTTATTAATTATATTTTAATAAGAGATAGTTTTAAGTTAATTTAATTTCTAGCTAATCATTATTAAAATTAAAATATTTTAAACATCGTTTTTTGTTAAGCAAACATGTTTAAATATCAAGATTCACGAATATAATACAATTAACGATACTTCAATGTACATCACAATTCAATATTCTCAAATTTAGGTACGTTTTATTAACTCATAATCTAATATTTTCAATTTTATATTTATTATTTTAACATTTGTAACACACGAGTACCTAATCTAGTTGTGAATAAAGGATAATTTAGTCAGAAAATGTTAATAATTCGGTTTATATCGAATACAATGTAAGGCGTGTATATGAGACTGTATTATAAATGAAATATATTTTGTAATTGAAATACATATAAAGATCATAAATGCATCAAATTAAATAAAGAAGTATGGAAAAAGAAAAGAGATTCTTGTGGCAAGCGTGAAGTGTCTCTGCATCAGCAGCTATCGGTACTATTTGTTGTGTATTAATATTTAGAAAAAACAAAGAAAAAAAAAACTATTGTAGTGGATAAGGTTTGAAATTTAATATTTATTCATTTAATTTTTAAACCAATCCGTACATATTCAAAAAAAAGGTTATGTTTAATGCACGAAAATAAGACTTGAAAGGATATTGTTCTAGGAAATTTTTGTTAAAAGGTTATGATCATGCTACGTTGAACAAGGTAGTAAGAAATCAAAAATATTTACACAAACCATATGCATGTAATGAAATTATTGTTACTTTGAGGCATTCGAGAAAATATTATTTCAACTTATGATATATCATTGGATACACCATTAGTGTCGTCAACATGTATATTCTTCATAATTTAGGTCATGGTCATATTGTGGACAAAACTGATGATATATCATTTAAATCATGAAATGTATTATGATGAACTGCAAATTAATATTATGATGAACTGCAATTAATATGGTTTGGCCTTACCACTAAACTCTAATCTTGCCACTAATACTAGTAGCAATTAATCATATCATTTAATTGTGAATGTTTAAGAACCAAATTAAAAAGATTAATGAATCATTTTAAGACTAACGAACTAATGAAAAGAAAATGTATTGTTGAATCTATATTTGGTAAAATGACTAATGAATTAGTGAGAGGACAACGAAATAGAATATAGGAAAAACATTAAAGAAAACAGCTAATATAATTATGAACCACAACTGTGGATAACGATGGATGAACCATTAAAACAATATTAAACGTCTCTTTCGGAGACCCTTTTATCTTTGTGCGTATGTGCAAGTATCATTTATACACACGTATAATAAAATTACAACCAAAGAAATGTCACCTCAGAATGTTATACTTCTTTAATGAATACACATTATTATTCATTACGATACCAAGTTAAAAGTTACTTTTATTGCTAAATCGTAGATAATACAAATTAGTTTTACTATATGACAGAAGTTTAAGTCATATGTAGAAAAGTTTAGTAATATTTTTCATATTACTTATATTTTATTTAAAATTGTTTAACATACATTTGTCCTTATAGTTATCTTTATTGTTTACATGACATTAGATCTTAAGGTAGAGTCTTAAGCTAGTAATCGTTGTTGCGTATAGGCTCTAGCAACTGCCTCCTTTTGATCATTCCCTCATGACGACATTTTCTTAGTTTTTTTTCCTTTCATTAGCCTAGGCATTAATTATCGTTGTTACTAGAGGCCATCATTGTGTATCATCACGATCATTAGTCGCCAACAAACCTCGATGGCAAATCCTGTATTATAGGAAATTTGAGACTAGGTTAAAAGTCCTGACGTATCGCAAATCTCAACGGACAAGCTGAGGTTTTAAAATGAAAGTTATGCACAACATTATTAGTATTTGATTTCGTATAAGTTCTCAATTGCCCCTCTCAATTTCTAACACTCAATAACAACTATTTTTTATCACATGTTGGTAGGATTTCTATGTGTTTGCCTATCTTTTAAGACATGCATTTAGTTTCCATCTATTTGATTTAGTTTTCCAAGTAAAAAAATCTTGAAAACACTCTTTTGTTAACATGTTGGCATGTTGAATGTTCACCTTCAGCTTAAAGCCGTGAAACCATCTAAACCAATCGTCGGTTTTGTTTAATGGACCTGCACTTCTTCTCGACTTTTAATCATTAGTCTTCAAAGTTTCAAACCATAACAAACAGTTTGATTCACAATCTATAATTAAAAAAGTAGCACCGGGCCAGACCAGACCAGACCGTAACTTTTTATATACATATTAATACTATACGGCATATACTATATGATTAAAAAAGTGATTTACACAATTATACTTGTGTTTTTGCATTACATATACACGTGTGACAAATACCTTAGTTGCCACAAAACTAAACTCCAAACACCTTTCTATTTTTATGAATTCATCAAAGCTGTAAACAGCAATCTTCACTCACCTCTTATTCTTCCTTCAAACTTGCTCACCACCACCACACCGCCGCCACCACCGCCGCCACCACCGCCACCACCACCGTCGCCACCACCACCGTCGCCACCACCACCTCCCACCACCACCACCAACAACAACAAACATGACCGACAGAGTCTATCCATCATCAAAACCCAAAACCACCACCAAAACAACCAACGCCACCACCGCCACCACCACACCCACCCAACGCCTCCCACCACCACCAAACAAAACCCAACCCCACACCATCACCACCACCAACCGCCACCGCCACCGCCACCACACCCCCACCACCACCCACCACCGCCGTCGCCGCCGCGGCCGCCGCTGCTTCTGCCTCTGCTGCTTCTGGTCCACCTCACCATCACCCTCCTCCTCCTCATCGCCACCGTCGCCGCCTGCATCCTCTACCTCCTCTACCACCCCACCGCCCCTCCTTCTCCATCGCCGCCCTCAAAACCACCGACTTCCGCATCACCACCGCCGCCGACGACACCACAAAACTCACCTCCAAACTCAACCTCACCATCTCCACCAAAAACCCCAACAAGAAACTCACATTCTTCTACGATTCAATCTCCATCACATGCTCATCACACGATACCCTCATCGCTAAAGGATCTTATCCAAACCCTTTTATCAGTAAACCCAATAACATCACCATCATCCATTCATCGTTGCACACTAACTCCATGCTTCTTGATACTGAAGCTGTGAACAAGATAACATCAGATCTGAAGAAGAAATCTGGAATACCTTTGACGGTTGTTCTTGATACTGAAGCTCGAGTGAAAATTGAGTCGATTAGAAGCATGAAAGTGGGAATTCGAATCAAATGCGAAGGGATTCATAGCTTAATTCCAAAGGGTAATGGTAGAAATTCATCATCTTCATCATCATCGGTGGCTGCTAATGTTTCTGCTGCAAAATGTAAGATTGATCTTCGGATCAAGATCTGGAAATGGACTTTCTAAATTTGTTAAATTTTTCAGAGGTTTTTTTTGGAGTTTTAATTGATTATTGTTTATGTAATATAAATTTATAATTTTTGGTGGTGATTTTCTTGATGCAATTGATGATGTTCAAAGAAACCAGAAGGTGAAAACAGAGGAAACCCATAACCACTTGTTTTTCTTTTTCTTCTTATTTTTTTTTTTCGTGATCAACCGGCAATTGTAACGGTTATTTATTTGGTATACATCAAAATGTATTTTATATTTTAGTTCTACATCAAAATGTATTAGATAATTTTATTGATTGTTTTTATGTAAATTGTATTAGATACTTTTATTTATTGTTTGGAAGATTTTAATATAAAGTTTATTTTTGCTACAAAGTGTGATAAGAAACGATGAGTAAAAAAAATCACAAAAAAAATCATATCTCGCAATCTAAATCGAATTTTAAAAAAGTAATTCCGAGCTTTTGTTTCCCTAGCCGCTTTCACTAAAAAAGATAAACGGAAAATAAAAAATAAAAAATTAAAGTTTTTTATTGTGTCAGAAAAACACAATGACGTCATTATGTTATTATGAAAATGACACAATGACGTCACGTCATTGATCATAAAAAGACATAATAAATTTTTTTTTTCTGAAAGAAGACGACGAGATGAACAGAGACTCCGAATTATTTTTTTGAAATTCAATTTAGATTGTGAAATATAATTTTTTGTGACTTTTTAGCCACATTATGTCTTCTCACACTTTGTAACAAAATACATTTTGTAATAAAAATACAATTTATAGAATAAATTCACCTTTATTGTTTTTTTAGAATAATTTCACCCTTGTTGTTTTTATGTTACATGAAGAGATCGTGTAATCGTTTTCTTTCTCTTTCTTACTATATTTTGTGTAATGGTGATATTAACATAGACAAATGACAATGAATATATAGTAAATTATATATGGAAAGAATTCTTAAATTGTCTTGTTAACCAAAAAGCTTTATGTCTATTTGAATTATCATTTCTTCGTTGGTATGTCCCTGAATACAGACGTACACGATAGTCATCCGAACTTATTTTTTAAGGTGTAAAAATGCCACGTGTCAAGATACAGGTTGGCCCGCCCATATTATAGTCGGTCGACCCAAAAATAAATTTGGGTGTGTCGTTTGTATTTTGACAAGTTACATTTTTTTACCTTAGACTATAAGTTCCGACGACCTTATTTTAAAGCCATCTCAGCTCGTATTTAGTGAGGACATAATGTAGAAATGATATTTTAAATGAACATTTTGAAAGTTTTTGATAAAAACATGTATTCTATTTAAAGAATTAAATTCGTTTTGTAAATTCATCTGTGACTCTTTAATTCCCCGGGGTCGACTTTCAATTAATATTTTTAGAAATCCCATAAAGATTATGATTTGAATCAGGTCAATTCTTCTTTGAATCTCTATATGCGCAATTCCTTCGACGCGAGAAGATGTTTTCATATGATTTTTCCTTATAATTTTCGCTTCTTTTGAGTTTATGACTTTATCTTAAATTTCATTCGTTCATCCTTGAATTAATAAAATAATAAAAGAAAAACAGTTTTTATATTTGAATTTTATCCTATTTTAAGTTTTCTTTGGCAAATATATTCTTTTTTAAATTTGAGGTAAAATCTATAAAACTAGAAGTGAGAAAAGATATAAACTGACAAAGTATAAACATATCTTTTTAATAATACGTTCTTTATATTTGCATATAAACATATTTTTTAATAAAAAACGTTCTTTATATTTGCATTTTATCCTATTCTAAGTTTTCTTCATTAAAATAAATATTTTTTTTTTTAGTTTTGAGATAAAAAGTAAAGAAAACGAGATGTAAAAAAAGATATAAAATGAGACAAAGTATAAACATAACTTTTATATGTTTTTTTAGTTTAAAGACTTAAAAGTTAAAAGTGAAAGTTATGGTAAATTTAAAGAACGAAAAATATAATTTACCTAAATAATAAAATCGCTTTCCGTTTTAGTCACTTTTCCAATCTTTGTTAATTGGTATATAAGGTTATGCATTTATTTTTGAAAGCATAATTGTCAAAACTATTTGCAATGATTATATGGTTT
Source organism: Flaveria linearis (assembly GCA_024085815.1). NCBI lineage: Eukaryota > Viridiplantae > Streptophyta > Magnoliopsida > Asterales > Asteraceae > Flaveria > Flaveria linearis. Next base: position 48,233 of record JABSNV010000989.1, on the reverse strand, counting down.
GATTTTTTTTTAACATTAATTTCTTTAATTGTGAAATCATTTACCAAGTTAGTTGGTAGAACCTCCATGTTAGAATCCAAGGTTTGATTATGGTTGATAGAATAGACAATGTTTACATTATTTACATTTATATTTATATAAAATGAAAATTTAAAAATGATGTTCATTTATCTCACACTTTGGATTCTAACATGGAGGTTAGGGGTTAGAACCCCACTAACAACTAACTTTAGCCCCACCCCTTGTGGTGTGGTGGCACTAACCTTGGATTCTAATATGGAGGTTGGGGGTTCGAACCCCACTAACAACTAACTTGGTAAATGATTTCACAATTAAGAAATTAATCTTTCAAAAAAAATTTATCTCACACTTTACTTACCGTTAAATGAACTTTAATTTTTAGTTAATATTGGAACAACGACACATTTGTCGGTAGCATCACTTGAATGGCTAAGTTTTTGTGTTTTCATTTTTGTAGATTAATGGTCCAGCTTGCATTTTGTTCATCCCAGCTGGAGTGTATGTTGTCCCATCCAATGTAATATAAATCTATTACCAATAAAATTGTTATATAAGTATATCTATAGCATATATAAATTTAGTAAATTTCACTAATTTAATACCCAATACTATTAATATATAAATGTATGTAGAGTATCTGTTGATAGGACTTTATTATATTTTTATGTTATGTTACTATGTTAGGTTAGTTTTTAAATATATACCATGTTAATGTTAATAAGTCGGTTTTAAAAATTATATTTATAGATAAGCTCATGTGGAATATCTGTCTGTATAGTTATTTATAAACTAATCTTTAAATAATAATAATATAAAATGTATTAAAATATGAGATTTCAAGTGGTGAGAGTGTGTCATCAAACTTTGTCCATATTGAGTATGAACGAATCCGTGTGTTTTTATTATGGGGCTTGTCTTGTAATTCCATTTAATCTGTAATTAACAAGATGTCATATTTGTATATATTGAGGAAGGTTTAACTTTTAAGCACCGACGACTCAACTCTTTTAGAGGTTTAATACAAAACAAACAAACAAACATACCCAGTGTATCCCGTTTAATAGCAGGGTCTGGGAGGGGTAGATTGGCAAGTCTTTCCTCTATTTTGGGAGATAGAGAGACCGCTTCCAAAGAGACCCCCGACTCGGTAACAATAGCAATAGCCAACATAATATATATCATACAATACCACGGAAACACATAAGGAGATAGAAATAGCATGCACCAAATAAGCGACAAGTTTCATCAAATACATGGCAGAAGTCTAATAGCTATACATCAGGCGTGCCGTTTACTCTAAATATTAGGTCTTTCATAAAATGGTAATTAGTTTAATTATCAACAACCATTTATTAAACAAATAGTTCAAGAAAATGCAACTATAAATCACTTCATTGCATTACTCGTACAATTGAGACCTTATTACGACACTAAAGTTAATACCAGACAATGTACAGTTAGTTGACGGACGTTTAGGTTCCCGCTTGTGGACTTATCAAATTCTGTTTGAAATTTGGTGACATTGTAGCTATCTTTGCTTTATTGAGCTCTAATTACTTTGTTTATTTTCTGCAAATAATTATATTGAGATTATTATATTTGTAGGTATATTCGCTTAATATAATTATATTATATCTTCTAAAATAATAAACTTAGTGACTACCCACTTGGTAAACTGCACCTAACATGTACACGTCTATTTTTAATTTTGATAATCATATCATAATCATAGTATTTAATATATGACTAAGTCAATCAACGTATCATGTAAGTTTAACCGCTTAAACCGTATTTTAAGATCAAGTTTTACCTTAGGACACCTGTATTTTAAGAGCCACCAATTTTCCTGGTTATGTACGAAGGTGTACATTATTTTTCAATTATTTGAATATGGTTCTGTAATTTTGTTTTGTTCATATACTAGTGAGAATGCTCGCGCGTTGCAACGGGTGCGTTTGTTACTTTGTTTTGTCTCTTTGTAGTTGTTGTTGGGCTTTATGGTGTGTGTATGGTGTGTTGGTGTTTGTGGTATTCGACATGATGACATGAAGTAAGTAAAAAGCAACAACGAGATTAGTCGGATGTAACTTATATATATTGGTTATTAAAATTTAAAATTTATAAATATAGTTTGTGAAAATTCTAAACGAGTTACAAAGCAGGAGAGAGTAGTTTAGTAACAGTGGTGGTTAATTCGTTGTTGGGAATGACTACAGGTATAAGGTTTGGTTTGAGGAAAGAATCAAGAATGAATTACTAAAATCCACTTATAACAAAAACAATATTATTGGTGTCTACATATTGTATCTATTTCATTTACATGTGAGGTATTATAAGGACATCGTAGTGTGGCTGATTAGTGATCATATAAGCATGCAAACTTTTAGTACTAACCTTGTACAGAGCTCAATGTCATACTGGAATTGGTCTAATTCATTTATTTATGTGTGTATGTTCTACCTTGTAAACTTTAAAGTCTAAAAAGCATATCTAAGTACTTAAATGATAGTGATTGAATGAATACTATGAACCATACTTTATGAGATACAGTATGTGTATGCCTGAATAGTACTGTGTATTTTAGATTTCAAGTGAACAGTATAAAACCTACTAGTGAGTGCCCGCGCGCGTTGCGGCGCAAACATTACGTTATATGAAAAAAAAATAAGACATGGTAACAATAAATGAGCCTCAAGCACCCTTAAATGATTTTTGTGTACGCAAAACTTGAATGCAAAAAATAAGACATGGTAACAATAAATGAGCCTCAAGCACCTTTAAATGATTTTGTGTACGCAAAACTTACTTGAATGCACCCACGTGTTACGACCGTGTACGTGTACATTTGCAATCTGTTTGCATACAATTTGTCAAGAGTACAATTGTAATATTGTAATAAGTCCATGAAAGACACATTTGAACGATTAGCCTTAAAGTAAAAAATCTCTCTTGCAACTTATCCAAATGTGATGTAAGCAACTTCACAAGTACTTCAATCTCCCTCAACATTAAAATTGTGTGACCAGTATTTTTGTACCCTTCGTTAACTCCTCATTTAATCTTTCTAACAGCTCTCGACATGTGTTATCCTTTCCCCTAAATACCTTTTCATACTTATGTCTACTTGTGTCCTTTGGTTCTTAGCTTCCACTTGCTCATGCCACACTGAGACATAACTTGTCATCTGAATTCACTTCATAATGACAAACAATAATATTGATAGACCTGTAAAAATTCAATGACATTTTCTCATGAAAGACCAACATGTTATCATGCCCATCCTAGAGTATCTATAATGAGTACATTTGCATTCAAATAGTCTTGCTATAGTTTGACAACTATTTACTTAAAACATGAATAAATATATCATGTAAAGTAGCAAATACCTCTACATATGAACTTATGAAGTACCTGATATATACATTTCAGTAAGTTTCAAAACGAAAGACCCACTTTTCAGATGGCTAATCTTGGGAACAGGTCTAATTAATTAGAACTTTAAAATTTTATAAACCTCAAAACTTTAGCAATGACTAAATTTAAAATAAACGTACAAACAAATTGCAGTCGCCTCTCAAATGCTTGTAAAGAACTGATGCAACTATCACAGAAGCACCTATAACATGTACTCCTAATATTTTTTTTACAAGACAGTTTAATTTGATAAGACATATAAAATCCCTTTAAGAAAAACAAAAGTAACAAAGTGCAGCCAGTGAAGATTGACATGTAAGGCCTGCAAACTAATAACAGATGGTGATTATAGAAAATAATAAAGATAGAAGGTAAAACGGTATGAACTAACATAATTTTATTTTCTATTTGATCATCGTGAATTCATATCAACTTTTATCCTCTTCTACCTCCATCTAATTGTATATCCTGAAACAAAAAAGAATTAATCGTAACAAACCATTATGCCCCTTGAGAGTATTGAATGCAGCCTTGTCTCACTCAACTTTTGATTCTCTTTTGTGGCCTAATTTGTGGCTTTGTTAATTTAAAGCCAAATAACACAAGCGAAATGGCTAACTTAGTTAACCGCCTAAGAGCTACAAGAAGTTCACCACATAACCATCTAGGATCCAAGAATAACATCCTAGATGATTGTTATATTCCCAAAACAATCCAACAGTTTTAATACCACTGAAACAACTAATATGAAATTATTAAGCCCATAAGTTGAACTTTAAAACCATTTCAAATGAGTGGAAAACATATTTCTTAGATTTCTATATCCAACAACTAAGATCTCATTGATGCATTTCTAATGTGTAAGATATGAAGATATCTTACCAAATAGTTGTTGCATGTTTGAGGCAGATTAATATACATCCGAAAAACTATTCAAGATTTCCCACATTAATACAATCCTGCACTTATTTGAGGGCGTGCGGTTGAAATCAGGGATCGGACCAAACCTTTTGATGACAAAAACAATATATAATAAGAAATATGAGGTTCGTTGCGGAAAAAAAGCTGTAACAATAAAAAACATTTTATCAATGATATAAAAGCTCACCTATGACACATGTAGCATCTGTTCAGGTAAACATGACAAGAAAAGAGAAAAAAACAAGTCAAAATTTATCATGTTGAAATCATAAACTTGTGTAAAAACAAGTCAAAATATTTGTTGACGCCTTTTGGAACAGCAGAAAGCAAGAAATTTCCATCCAAATTTGTGTTAATTTCATATTTCTTTTCTTGGATTTATTTTGCTGATGCTATAGTGCTGTTGATGGGTTTGGGCCTGCCTAAATGCATATTCAGCTTATATTGGCTTGGCTTCTTCTATTTGGGCTTTTCATTGAGAGATCAATCCATGCCTGCTTGAAGTTTGTTGTTATGATGCATTGAATTTAACAAATTTGTATTGGATGGGGTTATTCTTGGTTATTTGTTTGGTTTTATTTTTTTGACAGGGTGCCCTTATCACCTAAAAAAATAACATTATGCAATCCATTACATACATTGCAAGGTGCAGGGTGCCCTTATCACCTAAAAAAATGACAGAACACAAAGCTTGTGCACAAAATCTCTAAACATCATGAAGGGTCAATTCAGATATAGTGGGTATAACAAGCATTGGTATAGTAAGAATGTGTATTATAATGTTTGTTTCAAATGGGTCAATTCAGATAAGTATACACAGCAAAGCATGGATGTTAACAATAGTTCATATACATACATTGCAAGGTGCAGGGTGCCCTTAATCACCTAAAAATGACAGAACATAAAGCATCATGAAACAGAACTTAAAATGATAAGCCTAAAACAAAAAAGCATAATTAGTTTCTAAACAGCAAAGAAAAGACCTGGTAAACATAAGCCTAAAACATAAGCTAAACATCCTTTGAAAATGATTATCTAAAAGCAATCAAATCACTCAAAAATTAAGGTTTTACCTAGCATAGACCAAATCTCTAATTAAGAACCCAAATTTACCAATGATGTGCACAAAATCTCTAATTAAGAACCAAAATCTCTAAACATCCAAAACAGTAACATTATGCAATCCATTACTTAATAGCAAGGGACTCACAGAATTGGAACCATGAGCAACTCAAGCTCCATCTTCTCCCAAATATTAATTAAAGCACAAAATTAGAACCATGAGCAACTCAAGCAGAGAATGGAAGTTCAAAAACCAAGTTTAGCATAGTATCAAGTAGTGCAGTATGTGAAGAACTGTCAAGTAGTGCAGTATGTGAGCTTCCATATTCTATAAACTTAAATCTATACATACCTTTCTAACCGAAATTGTGGTCCAGTGGGTTTGAAGGGTGTAAGTCCAGATGTGGCTACCTTTAAACTGCAACATAAAAAAACCCAAATAATCACTTGTACTTAATTAAACTGCAACATAAACAAAAACCACAAATTTGCAACATAAACAAATAAACAAAAACAATAACATACATGAACACTAAAGCTTGAAATCGTCAACCTTCGAAGTGAAATCCTCAAGCTTCGAAAGAGCAGATGTGAAGAACTCTAAAACTCGATGTGAACAACTACAAATATCGGTGATGTTGTGACTTTATGTAGGGTTTTGAGGATTTTGAATTTGAATCGGTGATATGATGTTACCTTTGAGACGGTGATGGTGATGGTGCCTTGTTGAGCCGAAAGTAACTATGCCGAAAGCAACTATGCCGAGCGCAGGTGTACCTTCCGAAAGCTCCGAATGGAAGTCTGACTCTGAAGCTCCGAAAGCAACAATGAATTGTTGCCAAAAGCGTGGGAAACAACTGAAGCTCTGATCTCTCCTCTTTACCAAGTACTTTTCGGAGGTCTAAGGTCTGCATATCTGAAGCTCTGATCTCTCCTCTTTACCACTAAAGAAACGGTTTTATTTGTAATGGTTTGAGGAGTTGTAACATATGCATTAACAGTTGTACATTTCTTAAAATTAAGAGATTGTGTGAATTTACTTTGCTGCCCCTCTCATTTCAATATTAAAGGTAGTATAGATGATTTCTAAGAATAAAATGGATTTGCAGGGTAGTTCACCTGAGTTGATAAATAACTACATTTTTCCTCTTACATGGGTACATTATTATTCTAACACTTAGTTTTTTATATTTTTTTCAGCGTTGTCAAGTGATAAATGTAATCATATTTGTTTTGTTTCTTTACAAGTGCACGAACAATCTATTGAAAAAAAGGGACGAAAGAGAAGAAATAAGGTAGTTTACTTGCACATGAGTCCCTCTCTTGATCATTGTGATATTATTCACAAAACTGACTTGATAGTTAACACCAAATTCAAATATAATACATGCTTAAAATAAGCTTCTAACCACTAATAAGGATATACACAAATAAGCGTAACAAGTATCAAAATGTAAGCAAACTCCCACCTGCTCAAAATGACCATCTGCCGAACTAACACAAATCTCCCACTTTCATTGACTTTTTCATAAATTGTATGTATGAATAACAATTTATTTGAGGATGGGAATTGCATAATTTTTTTGGATTGCCTTGAGCCTTTGACTACGAGCGTTATTTAAGAAAATTAGTGGTTTGTGCATGACATGGTGGACATGATACCAAAGAGTGATACTTGCTTTTTATGTAGTTTCACTTTGTATTAAAGATTTCTTCAGCTGTTAGTTAACTACCAAAAAATGATATACACCACTGAACCTAAATGATATTAACCTACATTATGACTTAGCAAGTGATATTCATTTATTTCTAAAAGCGCCCATATTATAGTCGCCAAGCCAATCATGCCATGAGATCTCTTTCTTCCTCTTCCATAGAAATATATCAGCAGCTGCCATGAAAAAACTTGAAATATGATTCAAACAAAAAACAACATAATCTCATATACTTGTTTAAATATCAATCTAAGTGAACAAAAAAAGTCCCACGTCATATGCATCATATGATAACAGAGTTGATAATACATAAGCCAACCACTATGATTTCAACCACCTAGCTTAATACATTGTGTATCTCTAAATGTAACACACATGATGCACTTGTAGGTCAGGCACATAGGAACCCTAAACTATGTACCCAACTACACAATTCCAATCACAATTCAAAATCTATTGAAAAACTATAAAAAAATCTGTACAGTTTATGGCATTTTCAAAGCTCAAAACAATCCATGGATAAATGTGTTGTAATTAGAAATGCGCAAAAGGCAACAAGAGACTTGCATGCTATAACTGTGATAGCAGAATGGAATATATGGTCTAGCAGTGTCAAATGCCAATGTTTACAGGACCAAATGCTAAGAGAAATTAATACTTATTAAAGAAACCAACCCAACATAAAAACATTATATTGATTTATTGCTTACGTTTTGTCTGATGCAAGCTCTCCCTCTTTTCGACATTAAAAGCATCTATTCTCTTCTTGCGGCCAGAATTAACACCGTAGTGTTAAAGATACCATTGCTTGAAAGGTGCAACATCTACCTGGACAAATGCACTCTTGACAATGTTCGAGTTCTAAGCAACGTTTGATGCATTGTAAACCACATCCAAAATACGGGTCTTACGAGTCACAGCCTCACTTCCCCATGATGTGCAGTTCCATATGGTAGAATTTGACATGTTATTCACTTATTCATATGAAAGATAAAAACCAAAAGGGAATATAAAGTTCTGTTTTTTTCCAGAAAGTTCACTGATGTATTAGTTAATCAACTTGGCTTAATTATAAATTAATATATCTTATTGTCTTAATATATATCTTACGCACCAAAATTTATCATAACCAAACACACAACTATTGAATCTTTAAAACTCAAAATTGTTGTCAAGTATCAACTACTATTTAAGCAAAAAAAAAAACCATTAGTGAACTTGAATAAAGCATAGAGAATTTTTACCTCTTGTATACCGTTGTAGGCTGTGAAGTGAAGATAATATATGTCTTGCTCATAAGTTCATAAAGCTAAAAGCCTTAGAATCCATCTTTCATTGTTTTCTACGCAATATCTGACTAACTTCACAAAATTAGGATGGTTTACCAGTCCCAGAAATTTTACTTCATTAATCCATTCAGTATGCCCAAAACATATGATATAAATTTATGAATTAATAGGTCAAAGTGGATTGACCATTCAAAAATATGACACCATGATCTATGACCTTGGTCGAAGAAAGGTGCAACTCTTTGAATTTTCTTAGCTCTGTAATGCCAATGTTTTGTTAATAAGGTTGATCACTTAAAGATGTAAAAAGGATCTGAATGGCGGTTAGAGCTATTGTAACTCGTTTTCGTAAACCTCACTTATAACACTCAATGATAACTTGAAATGAAAATTAGGTTATGAACTACATGAGTGGACGAAATGTGTAATGTATCATTACCCGTTTATAGTACTTTTCATGGGATGTGTCCTAAAAAGGATGCTTTACACACAAATTCCTTGAACAAGAGTAACCTCCATAATAACTTTCATTGTAGCACCATTCAGTTAATTTTCAAATGTATAGTTCATTAACGATTAAAATGCATATATCAAACCTCTGTCGATTATTCAAAACTAACCATTTGACACCAAGAAACTATATGCCTCTCTTTATGGTTTGAGCTTCACCACCATCATAAATAGGTACAGTAAGATGTCTCTAATCTTGAACCAAAATAAACACAAGCTTTTTCCAGCCAAAATATACAAATTTGATACACGAGGAACATATTAATTTCACATAACTATTACTAACTGCTGACACAACTTTCATATTACGATTTTTCTTGAAAGTATTTCTAAACTTCTCACTGGGATAATATCATGAACCAAATCATCAACAATGTGTTTCACCGACTATAAACCAAGGGAGAAAAGATACGAACATGCAACCGGAGAAAAGAGGCAGTCGACTGCTGCTATGGTTCAGGAAAATTTGATTAAAATATGCAAAATATCATAAAATTGTACATGGGTATTGAAAAACGGATGTTGCTAGAAGCTAAGATATCCATATCAAATTAACAAATTAGTCTAAGCTTCATTCATATATTAATCCCAAGTCATATCATAAATAAATAGTCAAGATAATTGAATATACCTTCCTCCGATGGCTCCAAGCACTGATATGATTAGAAAGCAACTACAAAGAAAACCTATTAAGGCGACAATGCATTCCTCCGGTGCGTTAGCCATTAAGTATTAGAGGTTCAATTCACTTATTTTAAATCCCCTTATCTTCAGCAAATAGAGTTTCTTTCATCCAATGGAAAACATGATAACCTAACAACACCACCAAAATTTGTAGTTCAGAGAACCCTAAACCCAAAACAGATGAAATTAAATAATTTAGGGCATTGAATCATCGATTATAACAAAATCACAAAATTGGATGCTCATACCCACATGACAGGAAGAAGGGAAATGAGAGCGTACATGATGAAGTCGACGTGCAACGTCGAAGTCACCACCATTTGCATCCCCTGCTCCAGACATACATGGGAGGATTGGAAACGGGCAGAGTGATTGAATTCGAGACTTAAATGTCACCATAACCCAATAATTGAATGGGGTACAGAAGAGGCGCGTCATGTGAATTTTCAATTGTGTCCACGGTTTTTGTATTATATAGTGACTCCTGTCAGATGGTGAGACAGTTCCAGATTATATTGTCTGAAACGGGTCCACGCTAAAATTGTCAGACTTGGTTACGACGTTCCCCGGAAATCGTACTGCCTCCACAATGGTTGCCCCTCTGAAGTAACAGACAGATGAAAACCGGGGTCAAGGTCTGAGAATCGGCCTCCGCAACATTTGCTCAAAGAAAAATTCTCTTCATTGCTTTAGATGTCCTCAAACCGGTGTCAAGAAGGTTCAAACCCCTGACCTCCACTTTGGGGGTAGGGGCTCTTACCACTTGAGCCAAGTCTGAAGCAACATGGTTTTTGCGTTATATAGTAATAATAGAGATGATAACATGTTAGGATAAGGATCTTTTATCATTTATTGTTGTGATTTCCTTAACTTTCACATATTGTATCTCAATAGATTATTCAATGTTTTTCTTTATTTTCAATTTTGACGAAAAAAGCAAATAATCAACATATTTAGATAATTCTTTAGAAAAGAGCTTCGGTTTTAAAATTCGATATTGGCACCCGAAAAGATTGAGCCGGCCCAAAACATAACAAATTATTGTGGATTATTTGCATAATTGTATATGCACATACTATTATGGAATCAATTTTAGTTGTATAATTGGTTGTATTGTCAGTTTTATAGATAAACTGAAATTACATAAGCTGTGTAGATTCTCATAATATGTCTATAGACAAGTTTGTTAGTCTTATGTATTATATTTTTTGAGAGATGAAAACAAAATCGGAACATTAATCAGTTTGTAAAAGTGACTTACTTTTACTTTGATTAGAACACTGAAATAGTTAAGTTGCTTCTACAAAATTGGTGGAGCTTCAATATAATGCTATTATATCAAGTTATTATCATTCGAGAAAGGAAGAAATAACATATATGTATATATATGTGTGTACACACCCATACAATCATAAGCGGAACATAATTAAGGGTAAATCAGGATGACACAATAATGAATGATAACATAAGACCCTTCACTAGAACTAGGTGAAATGTCGGTACTTACGATAATTTTATAACCCATAATGACAACTTTAATAAATCTATGATGAGAAGTGACAACTCTAATAAGGTTTTGATTTTACGTTATTTTCTTAGAAAATGATCAAGTAAATATTATTAAATAAGAGAATTTTTTTATCTTCTAGCATTAATTGGATGTACTGTTGTTGAATGTTGATAGATAAGCTGCAATTGGACGGCTTAAAAGAGTAACTCTCAGGAGAAAAAAATGAAAGAACTAAATTATACTATTTACAGGGAGATATAGAGGCAAGTTAGGGAAAGAAAATTTCAGTTTATAAAGTCGGAGAGCTACTAGATAGTTGTAAATAGCCCCAACGCTAGAGAACAAAGGGCTATCCCAAACCTACACCAAACATGTAAACTTTAAAAAATTAAGGGGCCGTTTGATAGCCTTTTTAATGATTATTAAACAGTTAAATCTTAATGCTTCATAGCTTAGTAATAGGTAAAGGTAATCTTAAGTTTGAATGGTTAAGAGATAACATCTTAATGGTTACTTTTTAACCATTTAGACTTAAGATTATTTCTTAACAGGTAAGGTTATCTTAATAATCACTTTTTTGTGAAAACTCTAGGAATCAATATAAACTACAATTTACATCACATGCAAGTGCCATTTCTACCTTTTTTAAAAATGTTCATAACTTTTTTCATGACATTATTTTTTCAAAAAAAACTTCACCATTCATTTTAGTATTTTTTTTTATCTTTTCAACGCGCATCATATTGATATACTTTTTTTTAAATCGTCCACCCATTATGTACACATGTGTAAATCTGGTTATACACATGTGTAATACTGGATTTACACATATGTAAATAAGGTATTACACATGTGTAAAAGAAATTCGTAAAAAATGAGTTTTTTTTATTTTTGTTATAATAATAATGATTTTTAAGTTGATGAAGAAGATGTGATGAAGAAGATGAAGAGGAAAGATGAATATGAAAGATGAAGAAGATATATCAGGAAGGTGAAATTATTGTCGTTCGTTTTCATTGAAATGAGAAGAATCATATATATATACATCGATCAAAAGAAAAAGAAAATGTGGGGACCTATGTCTGCCATTTACAACACTCCCCCTCAGACATATGGTCTAAACATTTATCTAATGTAATATGAGTGGATATACTGCCTCATTAAAAACCTTGCTAGGAAAAACCCATTGGGATAAAACCATAGCTAAGGGAAAAAGAGTACAGTATATAGCTCCCCCTCAAATTATCATTTGTGTACATGACGCATCCCGATATTATAAATGTGCTTTCTGAAGATTGTTGTAGGAAGCGCCTTTGTGAAAAGATCTGCGGAATTATTGGTAGACTGAATGTATCTCATTTCAACCTGACTATCTTTAATAAGTTCTTGAGTATATGAGAAAAATCTTGGGGTATATGTTTCGTTCTGTCACTTTTGATATACCCTTCTTTCATCTGTGAGACACAAGCTGCATTGTCTTCATAGATTAGAGTTGGATTGTTATCTTTCTCTAGTCCACAAGAAGTCAATATATGTTGTGTCATGGATCTCAACCACACACATTCTCTAGATGCTTCATGTAGTGCAATAACTTCAGCATGATTTGAGGATGTTGCAACAAGTGTTTGTTTTTGAGAACGCCATGAGATTGCAGTTCCTCCGTTCATAAATACATATCCGGTTTGAGATCTTGCTTTGTGAGGATCGGATAAATAACCTGCATCTACGTAACCAACTAAACTTTCTTTTGATTCGTTAGAATAAAATAAGCCTAAATCAACTGTTCCTCGAAGGTATCGAAAAGTATGTTTAATCCCATTCCAGTGTCTTTTGGTAGGGATGAACTAAATCTTGCTAGCAAATTAACTGCAAAAGAAATGTCAGGTCTTGTACAGTTAGTAAGATACATAAGAGCTCCAATTGCACTGAGGTATGGTACTTCTGGACCAAGTACTTCTTCATTTTCTTCACAAGGACTACATGGATCTTTTTCAATGTTAAGCGATCTACCAACCATTGGTGAGCTTAATGAATTTGCCTTGTCCATATTGAAACGTTTCAATATTCTTTCGGTATAATTTGATTGATGTATAAGTATACCGTTGTTCATATGTTCAATCTGTAAACCAAGACAATATCTGGTTTTTCCAAGATCTTTCATTTCAAATTCTTTCTTTAAAAGAATAACTGCTTCATGAATTTCCTTATGCGTACCGATTATGTTCAAATCATCAACATATACTGCTATTATCACATATCCTGATGTTGTCCTTTTGATAAAGACGCATGGACATATAAGATTATTTGCGTAGCCTTTACTTATCAAATAATTACTCAGACGATTATACCACATTCTCCCAGATTGTTTCAATCCATATAATGATCGTTGCAGTTTGATTGAATACATTTCTTTAGACTTTGATTTTAATGCATCTGGGATTTTAAACCCTTCTGGGATTTTCATATAAATATCATTATCAAGTGATCCATATAAATAAGCCGTAACTACATCCTTAAGACGCATTTCTAATTTTTTAGAAACTGCTAACTGATTAAATATCTAAAGTGATTGCATCCATAACTGGGGAATATGTTTCCTCATAGTCAATTCCCGGCCTTTGAGAAAAACCTTGGGCTACAAGTCTGGCTTTATACCTTGTAACTTCATTTTTCTCATTTCTTTTTCTTACGAAAACCCATTTATATCCTACAGGCTTTACTTCCTTAGGTGTAAGTATAATAGGCCCAAAAACCTTTCGTTTGTTAAGTGAATTTAATTCAGTTTGCATAGCGTCTTTCCATTTATCCCAATCATGTCTATCACGACAATTATCTACAGATATTGGCTCAGAATCATCATCTTCATTCATAATCTCACTGGCCACAGAATAAGAAATATATAATCATTTTCTATTTCATCTCGGTTCCATACTATATGTGTATGACCATAATTGATTGATAATTCTTGGTCGTTTACTTTCCCCTGAGGGAAGTAGTATCATTTATATTTTCCTGAGGAAATATTTCAATATTTGAATTATTTTCTTTATGGTCAATTTCATTTTCAGTACATTTTCTTTTTCGAGGATGTTTATCCTTTGAACCGACTGGTCTACCACGTTTCAACCGTTTCTGTGATTCATTCGCCATATTATCCTTTTGTTTGTCGGGAATCTCAACTCGAGCTGGAGCATTTACAGCTGGTATATAAGATTTTGTTACCCTTTTTGTATCAGTAAATGCATCAGGCAATTGATTTGCAATTTCTTGTAGATGTACTATCTTTTGAACCTCTGTTTCACATTGTTTTGTTCTAGGATCTAGATATAACAATGAAGGTACACACCATGAAACATCATTTTCTTTACTTTTATTTTCTCCCCCTAATGTAGGGAAAACTGTCTCATCAAAATGACAATCAGCAAAACATGCTGTAAAAACATCACCTGTTAAAGGTTCTAGATATCTTATGATAGAAGCACTTTCATATCCAACATATATTCCCAACCTTCTTTGAGGTCCCATTTTGGTGCGTTGTGGTGGTGCAATAGGAACATATACTGCACAACCAAAAACTCTAAGATGGGAAATATTTGGCTCTTGACCAGAGACAAGTTGTATGGGGGAGTACTTGTGATTTGCACTTGGCCTTATACGAATTAATGATCCAGCATGCAAAATTGCATGACCCCAAATAGACATAGGGAGTTTTGTTCTCATTATTAATGGTCTAGCTATTAGCTGGAGACGTTTAATTAATGATTCCGCTAAACCGTTTTGTGTATGTACATGGGCAACTGGGTGTTCCACAATAATTCCAACAGACATACAATAATCATTAAAAGCATGTGATGTGAATTCTCCCGCATTATCAAGCCTTACTCTTTTAATTGTATAATCAGGAAAATGTGCTCGTAATTTAATAATTTGAGCAAAAAATTTTGCAAAGTCTACATTACGAGTTGATAATAAACATACATGAGACCATCTGCTGGATGCGTCTATTAGGACCATAAAATATCTAAACGGTCCACACGGTGGATGAATTGGTCCACATATATCACCCTGAATTCTTTCAAGGAATATTGGTGTTTCCTTTTCGATTTTTAGTGGCGAAGGCCTTGTAATTAATTTTTCAAGAGAACATGATGTACACAGTTGCATTTTATTTGCTTGGGGAATCCTTTGATTTTTTAATGGATGTCCATGTGTATTTTCAATGATTCTTTTCATCATTGTAGATCCGGGATGGCCTAATTTGTCATGCCATATGTTTAATATACCAGGATCACAATATATCTCTTTTACTGCCATATGTGCTTGAGGCACATTTATATATGTATAATGCAATCCGGAATGAAGCATTGGCAATTTTTCCAATATGTGATTTTCCTTCACAATATATAGATATTTCTTGTTACCAACAGTCATTGACTGGGTATCATATCCATTTTGATATATATTTTTGAAACTTAATAAGTTTCTTGTTGATTTTGGGGAAAATAGAGCATTCTCTATTAAAATCTTTGTACCGTTAGGTAATTCTAAATTTGCTTTTCCCACACCTTCAATCAAATCCGTAGGACCTGATATTGTATCAATATTTCCCTTTGTCGGTTTCAATTCATAAAAATATTTTCGATATTTAAGAATAGTATGTGTAGCACCACTATCTGCTATACATAAATCTCCATTACTTGTTCGGTCTTGTGCTCCATTGGAATTCATTTTAATCTTCAATTATAAAAAAAATAATAATAATAAGCACATATAATATTATACATTTTAAACAAATATGTTACATGAAAGAAAGAAATATATTACAAACATAATTAAACATAATTATAAAAGAAATTATTATTATTCAAAAGTATTTAAATTTCTCCATCATTGAAAAAATCCGAGTGGTGTAGTTCCGTGTTGATATCATTAATTTTATCTACATGGTTCACTTCTTTCTCTTTTAGAGATGCTTGATATAATTGACATAGATGTGAAGGTGTGCGACAAAGTTTCGCCCAGTGGTTATTACTTCCACATCTATAACACGAACTATTATTAGTTTGAGATGTTCCAGCTTCATTTGTGAACTTATTTTGCTGGTTAAACTTGTTACTTTGTGGTGCGTTTCGTCCACGGCCACGACCACGACCACGACCTCGTCCACGGCCTCTATAATAATTGTTGGTCGACTTGAACAAGTTGTTATGACTACTAAAATGGTTTTTATTATAATAACCACGACCACGGCCGCGGCTATGGCCTCGACCACGAACTTGGCCTTGTTCCCATTTTTCAAAATTATTAGCAACATTTGCTTCTGGTATTGCTAGCGATCCTGTGGGACGAGTTTCATGGTTTTTCATAAGCAGCTCATTATGCTTTTCTGCTACGAGGAGATATGCATTGAGATCGGAGTATTTATAAAACTTCAACAAACGATATTGTTGAGCCAAATTAATATTTAAAGCATGAAAAGTTGAATAAGTTTTCTCCAACTTTTCCTCCTCGGTAACAAGATGCCCACAAAATTCTAGTTTTGAGCATATTCTATATAAAGCAGATGTGTAATCATTTACTTTTTTAAAATCTTTGAACCTCAAATTGTTCCATTCATATTTGGCAGTAGGAAGTAAAACTTCCTTTTGATTATCAAATCTATTTTTTAGATCCTTCCATAACTCACATGGATCATCATAATTAAAGTATTCATGCTGCAATAATTCATCAATGTGTTTATAGATAAACACATCAGCTTTAGCCCTTTCTTCTTCCGAACATTGATTATTATCATTTATTGCTTCTGATACACCAAGTGATTTTAGGTTTCTCTTGATATTTGCTGACCAAGACATATAATTTTCCCCGGAAATATCGAGAGCCATAAATTCAAGTTTTGATAGATTCGACATTTTTCTAAACAATAAAATGGATATTAGAATTAATTTAGCATTATAAATAAATCTTTTAATAAATGTTAGTAATCGTTAGATTAGATATATGTTAGATGACATAAAAGTAAAAGTTAGAAGCGTAAATAAATGTTAGTTAACAGAATAATAAAAGTTAGGAGCATAAATAAATAAACGTTAGTTGACAGAATAATAAAAGTTAGAAGCGTAAATAAATGTTAGATTAGGAGCATAAATAAATAAACGTTAGTTGACAGAATAATAAAAGTTAGAAGCGTAAATAAATGTTAGATTAGGAGCATAAATAAATGTTAGACATGTTAGTAGTCCCAACTGTTATATTTATTAGTAGTCCCAAAAATTATAATTTCTCCATAGTAAGGGGTACCCTGCACTTATTTATCATCATAGTATTTATATATTCAATTTATATATATTCATGAAAAACTTACATTGATTGTTATGACAACTTCTTCTTTATTGATCTTCTTGGTTGAGCACCTCGTGCTAATAACGTGTTATAATAATAATGATTTTTAAGTTGATGAAGAAGATGTGATGAAGAAGATGAAGAGGAAAGATGAATATGAAAGATGAAGAAGATATATCAGGAAGGTGAAATTATTGTCGTTCGTTTTCATTGAAATGAGAAGAATCATATATATATACATCGATCAAAAAGAAAAGAAAATGTGGGACCTATGTCTGCCATTTACAACAATTTTTATTTTATTGTTTTTATACAAAAGGGAAACGAGGGAAACATTTTTGTGTTTTTACTTTTTTTATTTTTATGTTACTTTTTGCATTATAATTTTTTATTATATTTTCGTTAATTACCATTTTATCATTGAAAATTAGTGTCTCACATTGGTTTTTAGAGTTTTAAAATAATGAAGTTCTCAATTGATCCATCCAATTCCTTAACTGTTAAAAAGTGCATGAAATATTAAAAGGGCATCTTAAAGTCTCTTAACAACCAATAAAAAGTTAACAAATAACTCTTAAAACATATATGATCAAATTTCAAACTCAAATAAAATGTTTACGAAACATGTCTCGTTCCATATAACTAAAGGAATACAATAACAACAAATATATATATATATATATATATATATATATATATATATATATATATATATATATATATATATATATATATATATGGGGACAGAATCATGACAGAATCTAATTAAATCTTCAGAACCGAAAGAACCATTTATAGCCCTTGATTGATAATTATTTTATTTTTGGATTTTATATCTCATGAGGGGTAATTGAGTAAAAACACAATATTCACAAAATAAAATCTCATTTTTATCTCCTTTAAGTTAGGTAACTCTCTATCATCATATTCGGATCTTTCAATACGTTTCTGATCAAGCAATCGAATTCATCATCTTCGCATCTTCATCCTTTGGTGTTTGCGTAAGTCACCATTTTCATTGTTTCTCACAATCGATTTTGTCATTATATACGATTAATCAACGTGTTAATTATCTAGTTGTGCAATTTTCTGATCAAGAAATTGAATTCATCATCTTCGCATCTTCATCCTTTGCTGTTTGCGTAACTAACCATTTTCGTTTTTTCTCTCAATCGATTTTGTCATCATAAACGATTGATATATGTGTTAATTATCTCGTATTGCATTTTTTCGAAGCTTGATAAGCGTATCAGCATCTCAATGTTCGAAGATTCAATTAACGATTTCTGTATACATCGATTATAATTTCAATTTAAGATGTTCATATAATTGTATGGAATAAACATGATTCATATAATTGTATGGAATAAACAATGGATATATGTTCTGTATAACTTGTTCAGGTTTACGTATATGTAAATTTATACACACCTATTGTATGGGTTCAGATGTAGATATATTTTGAGTAGATTCTTAGTTTAGATTTACGTAGTCGTACAGAACCTTTGCACATTTGCTTTTTTCCGCAGGTGTATATTCATATTGCTTTTCAGATGGTTGTTATCAACATGCATAACAATGTCAATGATGGATCGTCATGTAACATCAATCACGATTCATCCAATTTGAATGAACAATTGGATGTTTTTAATCATGTTCAACCAGAAGGTAGAACATATTTTTCAATATTTTTTAATGCTTGATTTACAAAGTTATACATTTATGTAAATTAATAGACATAAATTTTTATTAATTTTTTTGTTTTATTTTATTGGTAGTTATGAATGATAATGGCAAAGAGGAATCAATTTACAGTAACTTCTTCCATTCTCCTAATGGAACTAAATACCGGATGCCTAACTCGCCTGAAGATTTAAAACCAAGTATTGGTACAAAATTTTCTAATTGGGATGACGTTTATCTTATGTATCAGTTATATGCAGAGAATTCTGGTTTTGATATAAGATTATCCACTACTAAGAAGAAACATGGCATTATTACGCATAAATATATTCTATGTAGCAAGTCCGGTAAGCCTCGTGGTCAACAGTTTGATTCTAGGAATAATGGATCATCTTATGGACCTTCACGAACATCTTCTATCAAGGTGACTGAATGCCCTGCCTGCATAAGGGTCAAATTTAAGAATGGGCATTTTATTATCTATGATTTTGTTGAGAAACACAACCATGGTCTTGTAGACAGTAATAATCAACATTTGACCAGAAAGCGTCGTCAGTTGAACATTTCTGATCAAGAGTTCATACACAGGGCTCGAATGGCTAACATTGGTCCAAATGTTGCTCATAAGATCCAGACCGCAATTAAGGGTGGTCAACATATGGTTCGTGGCACGGTTACCGACTACAAGAATTTTGGTAGGGACATAAGGCGGTTCATTGGTAATAGAGATGCTCAGATGATTATTGATACTCTAAATCAACGTAAAATGAACTGGCAAAATTTCATTTTCGATTGCAAAGCTTTTAAAACTGAACTTAGGTCTTTATTTTGGGCGGATGATGTTTCTAAGTGCAATTACTCCGTATTTGGAGACATTTTAGCATTTGACTCCACGTACCACACGAACCAGTAAGTTATATACACACTATTATTCCATTTCCCTTTATTTTTATCTTATTTTGATGTTTTTTCAGGTACAACATGATTTTTGTTCCTTTTACCAGTGTAGACCATCATAAAAATTGTGTGACATTTGGTGCTGGTTTGTTATATGATGAAACAATTGATTCCTATAAGTGGTTACTAGAATCGTTTATACATGCACACGGTAAATAACCTACATTAGTTCTAACGGATCATGATGCCGCAATGAAGCAAGTTGTTGCTGCCGTTCTAAACAAATCTAAACATCGTCTATGCATGTGGCATATCATAAAAACTCCCAAAGAAGGTACATCAAAACATAATTAATACATCATATTTTATCTTATAAAGTTAAGTTCAGATCATGTACGTACTTTAATTTACACAAATGTACGGATAGTGTCCCGTTCTGCACACATCACTTTACTATTTTACATAACTGTAAGTAAGTTTATAGGTTTCCCAAATGTAAGTTATGCGGATAGTGTCCTGTTCTGCACACATCACTTTACTGTTTTACATAACTGTAAGTAAGTTTATAGGTTTCCCAAATGTAATTATACGGATAGTGTCCTGTTCTGCACAATCACTTTACTGTTTTACACAACTGTAAGTCAGTTGTAAATGAATCTATATATTTTTCACATGCATTTTCATAATTTCCATATATATATTTTTCATTTTAATAGGTTTCCGGTGATGTCTCAAAGAACAATGAAATTCGCAGAGCAATCCACAAGTTAGTATGGAATGTATTCATAGAACCTAAAGTTTTCGAAGAACGATGGCATTTACTTATGGGTGAGTACAACCTTGAACATCATGAATGGTTATGTGATATGTTTGCCATAAGGGAACAATGGGTTCCCGCATATTTTAAAGATATTCCAATGTGTTGTCTAATGAAAACAACATCCAGATGTGAGAGCTCTAATGCTTTATTCAAACTTAATTCTAGTGGATCTAACACTCTTGTTGATTTTCTGTTGTGTTTTGATTCAACAATCAAGGGATAACATTATCAACAACGGCTATTAAGCATGGTACTAGCACATCGAACCTTCGCTACGAACACGTTTACATATTGAAAAACATGCATCTTGTGTGTACACGCGTAACATTTTTATGAGGTTCAAAAGGAGATTGTAAAAGCAGTATGGTTTTGTAGTGTTTCAACTTGTGAAGTTGTTGGAAATTCTAAGATTTATATTGTTTCCCACAACAAAGAACAGTCTGGTTTGGTTGGCGAGTTCAAGGTACATATTCTATGTTTATATTTCAATTCATGTTTATACATCCCATATAATGCTCCACATTCATATTTTTCATTTTAAAATATGCAGGTTATTTTGAATCTTAACGATCATTCAGCCACTTGTTCATGCATGTTGTTCATAAGGATTGGGTATTTATATAGACATGTGTTTTGTGTTTATAAAAACCAGAACATTCATGACATACCTAACATGTATTTATCGAAGAGATGGATGAGGAATGTGTTGCCCAAAAGACTTTTTAATATGGAAAACAGGTATGGGCTGATTACAAATGAAAAAACAAGATTGAGGCACGAGGCTTTTGATTTGTTTGAACAATGTGCGGAGCGTTTAGGTGGCAACACAGATGACCTGCAACTTCTGGTAGACAATCTTAAGAAGCTGAATCGTAAAATCATCGAAGATTTCCCGTACCAATCGCGTCGACAAAACAAGGGTGTTGTTATTAAGGAACTTACTGGATATTCGAAAGAACAGGAAGTAGATGTTAACCCACCTCAAGGCATTAGGAACAAAGGTTGTGGAACAAATAGATGATTGATTGGACCTGGTGAGAAAGCTATTACCCGCAGTCAAAAACCGAAGAGGTTTTGTTGGACATGTAATACATATACCAATGATCATGATTCTCGAAATTGTCCAGAGAAGATAAAGTCCGCTGAAGCTCATCCACCAATATAATAATTGATCAACAGCAAACGTCCCCCCTACGTATTACATGTTTTTCCACTTTTACATTTTGGTCACTATCGAAGATTGGTTCATTTTTTTTGGATTTCATTATCTGTCAGTAATGACATGTCATTTACGCATTTGTAATTCACATTTATTACCATTTTATTCAGATATATTATATTCTACATTTGGACCAATGAAGATAAACCTACATACTCTGTTACAGCTGAATAAATCATTTCATCAATGTGTGTTGGTCACGATACTATACGCCTACCTTACATTTATGTATACTAGTCTAAATATATTAACATCATTTAATTGAAATACATAACAGATATTGTATCACTGTGTTACAATTGAGTATACAGATACATCAATATGTCTTGGTCAGGATACCAGCCTCCTACCTTACATTTGTGTAAAATAGTCTAAATATTACGGCCTTCAATTTTTTTCAGTACACGTTTTCTCTTTTTTATATTACGATAACGACATGTTATTTATGCATTTAAGCTACACATTTAATAACATTTTATTCATACATATAATATACTTCATTTGATAACAGTAATTAAACCTACATACACATTTACAGGTATGTAAACCAATATATCAATGTATACTGCTCAGGATACCAGCCGCCTAGTTTACACATATGTAAACCAACATACTTGTTAATGCATCACTTTTATTAAATCAGTTATGATGTACATTTTTTGTGGTGTTTTATTGCGATATGCCACATTCATGCACGATGTTTAGATTCATTTACAACTACATCAACAACTACTTCTACACAGAAGACACGTTAACAAACCCTTTTTTAGGCTCGACCATTGTTTTAATAACATTACTTAAATTAACATACATGTAAATTATTAACAAGCATATCAAAATCCAAACCTGCAACTACATAATATATGTACATATCAACAATTCAAGAATTAATCAAATTACATAATATAATCTAAAAGACATATAGTTCATCCAAATTCAAACCATTCATCCATTAATCAAATCCCAAAATATTTTGGTTTACATGTTCAACAAAAGAAACCATTAAAATTCTACTAAAAGACATATTCATAATGTTTCCCAACAAAATATAATTGTCTATTAAAGAAACATCAAATCCACACTTAACCATCATCTTCTCTCATCCAAATTCAGCCACCAAGTCTATGCTTCCTGCCTCTTGTGTAACCTTGTCTTTGTGTATGTTTGCATCTGATGTAAGTATTTTGTACGTGTACTTGATCCTTAAATTCTTCAACTGCACATCCTGTCCTGGCCCTTCCTTCTTGAAGCCACAATTCCAACGCTTTACTTTGCTTCCCATGTATGACTCCATATGCCTCATAAGGAACACCCCACAGTCAATGGAATTATTTTTTGTTGCCCAACTCAACATCCTTTTCACAGGGTTACAAGCCCTTAATCCTTCAACCTTCTTATGCCCAATGTACATCAAGTATCTTGTAAATATATCTTTCTACAAGGACAATGACAGATTAATCAATTAGTATTGTTTTATTTTATAGATTTAATTCATTTTAATATAGACTAACATCTTATGTATTAAATATGTGTCATGCTTGTGACTATTTTACACCTTACATACCATTTTCACTATTACATGTTCATCATTATAATAAAACAGTAGCCTAATCTATTTTTTAAGATTACCTAATGCTCAAATACATCTACGTTAATCTGATTCATATTTACATACATGTCAACATAGCATATGTGTATTGGTGTTACATCTAAAAACTATCACATAATTACACTTAATTGTCTATTGAAAAGCTTTACTTACCACTTTTAGCACTGTGTCCTTCTTATGGAAATCATTTGAATCTGTCACACCAACAAAGCTTCTTGTATGATGCATGTTGTCCAGGACTTCAATGTACGGGTCCTTCAGATCAAAACATATTAAGTAGTAGTGGTTCGACTCTAATATTGGGAACATAACAATATCAACATTCTTCATGTAGAGTTTACTCTCATCACCATCTACCACACTTCTCAAGTTGTCTCTAAATGAATCAAGCCGGGCAACATTATCAAGTTTAGGAGCACCATTACAAATGTTATTTTATATTACATTTATTCACCAATGTAAATTACCATATTCCACAAACCACAATTTTAACTTACTATAACTCCCGTACTCATGAACAACCTATTAGGTGATTCAGCACTTTTGTTCCTTTCTTCTAAATTCAGTACTGATGCCCAACAATCTATCACATTGCTCAATACAGTCTCCTCGGGTAGCAGTGACCTTAGCAAAAATCTTTTTGTTACAAAACCATTATTTGTTTCAAATACTTCATCACTGCTCTCATTAACGCATGTAAACATAATATTAGAAATAATTAAATACACTTTACAAATATAACAAAACCACTTTCTTACTAACCTGAATTCATTAATAACTTCTTTAAACTCTCCTGCTGCTGCATCCCCATCATTCCTACATCAAAGTTAAAATTAAACATTTTTATGCATAGTACGAATGGCAAAAATCAGATTTATTAGCTAATATACAATAATTAGAATGAACTTACTCTACAACATCTGTTTCTTTCAATATGTAACACGACACTTTCAATTCATCATCTGTAACAACCTTATTTATGTTAACTGGACGAACCAAGTATGGCGACTTGCATGCATCAGCTAGTTTCTTCAATCTTTTGGGTCTGGACTGATCATTTTCTTTAACCCTTTCTATTTCCCTATCTACTCTCATTGATCTTTCATTTACACAGTCACTTCTTACGACGTCATTAAATTCTTGTGTTAACCCTAAGCTAAAACTTGGTATCGGTGAAGTAATCATGTTTGTCATCAACTTTGAGTTTCTTAATAAAGTACTATTCAATCTATCTTAGGCCCAATCAGCTATTTTAAATGATGATTGCGTCAGACTTACACCCTCATCTACCGCACCACTATACACAACCAATCTGTTCTCCATCGGTGTAACATCGTGTATTTTAGTTAATAAAAGTTAATTTTGTTTAAAACGTCGATGTTGATGCCAATAATTAAAATAATCATAATAATAATAATAATAATAATAATAATAATAATAATAATAATAATAATAATAATAATAATAATAATAATAATGTTAATGGTAATAATAATATTAATAATAATAATAATAACAATGGTTTATAAAAAATTTATTACATAAATTAAGTGCAGGGGGTAAATGTGTAATTTATAAAACTTAAAAACTAAGTTTACAACATAAAATAACACATTTCAAATCACAGGGGTCATTTGTGTAAAATTTTAAAATCCCAACCCCCACCCGCGACTCCCACCTCTGGTCTCCGGTCATGTTCTCCGGCGGGTCTCCGGCGACCCCCAAACACTCAAAATAATTCGGTTTTAACCCAATCAAACCTCCCCGACAACATCATGAGCTAGATTCGAACCTATGCCCCGTTTAAATTTAAAAATTCAAGTTGCTTAGTGCGATCTAGAATCAAACACACTTTCGGCCGGATTCCATGCCTCGATCGATTGCACTAACACTATAATAATCAATTAAACGCACTCACACTACCATATAAATGTCTCCAAATCAATTGCAACTCTCACTTCCTACTAAAACACTCCAAAATCTCACATTCAAACACCACCAAAGCCGCGACTGTTTCTTCGTCGGGATCATCACCAATTTATCACCATTCGGGTAATTCAACACACACACACACTTGGTTTTACATGGGGATCAAAAGCCCCATAAATCTAATCATTAACAGATTTGTTTTGATCTTTAATTTGGTCGATTTCAGATCTAGGGTTTCATTCGATTTGGGGGTTAGCTTGAGTTAGTGTTTAAAAGATTATGGAACCAAGAACTCACGCGGCTGTATGCCTTCGGTTCACTGGTTCCACACTCGGTTGCAATCCAGAAGGTCCCGGGTTCGAACCCGGGCACCTACACTTATTTTTTTAAAGCCTTTTTAGCCTTTTAAAAATTACAAAAAATACCTAAAAATTATAAAAATTATTTTTATAAACTCTGGTTATTTTTAAATCATCAAACTTATTTTCTGCAATTTTTTTGTAAATTTAAATATTTAAAAAAATATAACATAAAACAATAAAAACAATATAACTTATTTTTCTTTAAATATTTATAAACTATTATTTTTATTCAAACATAAAGCGTTTTAAATTGTTCAAAAACCAACAAATTAATTTCCCTTTGACATATAATTATTTATTTATTAATAATTATTATTTCATTCTTTAATATTTCAGACTTTAACATTATAAGTTGATAAATTATAAGGTCACTAAAAGTTGACCTAGATCCTCCCAAAATATTTTTATCTCTTCTAGTCACTTAAATAATTAAAAATTTAATTAACTATCATATAATTAATTAATAAAATTAATTACTTATTTTTCTTGCATTTTAACAATCAAACAAATGGTCAAGTGTATTGGTAGATTTATATTTATATAATTACTTGAAATGAATTAATTTTATTTATTTCAAGACATTCGAACTAAATAAATGATTTTATTTAAACTACCACTCAAAACCCAATCGCAATGAAAACCCTAATCTATTCCCAATTCTCATATTATTAATATTTTAACTCGAGACACCGTTCCGTAGATTACTCGTAAGGAAATCGTTATAAGGTTACCTAATGCTCAAATACATCTACGTTAATCTGATTCATATTTACATACATGTCAACATAGCATATGTGTATTGGTGTTACATCTAAAAACTATCACATAATTACACTTAATTGTCTATTGAAAAGCTTTACTTACCACTTTTAGCACTGTGTCCTTCTTACGGAAATCATTTGAATCTGTCACACCAACAAAGCTTCTTGTATGATGCATGTTGTCCAGGACTTTAATGTACGGGTCCTTCAGATCAAAACATATTAAGTAGTAGTGGTTCGACTCTAATATTGGGAACATAACAATATCAACATTCTTCATGTAGAGTTTACTCTCATCACCATCTACCACACTTCTCAAGTTGTCTCTAAATGAATCAAGCCGGGCAACATTATCAAGTTTAGGAGCACCATTACAAATGTTATTTTATATTACATTTATTCACCAATGTAAATTACCATATTCAACAAACCACAATTTTAACTTACTATAACTCCCGTACTCATGAACAACCTATTAGGTGATTCAGCACTTTTGTTCCTTTCTTCTAAATTCAGTACTGATGCCCAACAATCTATCACATTGCTCAATACAGTCTCCTTGGGTAGCAGTGACCTTAGCAAAAATCTTTTTGTTACAAAACCATTATTTGTTTCAAATACTTCATCACTGCTCTCATTAACGCATGTAAACATAATATTAGAAATAATTAAATACACTTTACAAATATAACAAAACCACTTTCTTACTAACCTGAATTCATTAATAACTTCTTTAAACTCTCCTGCTGCTGCATCCCCATCATCCCTACATCAAAGTTAAAATTAATCATTTTTTATGCATAGTACGAATGGCAAAAATCAGATTTATTAGCTAATATACAATAATTAGAATGAACTTACTCTACAACATCTGTTTCTTTCATTATGTAACACCACACTTTCAATTCGTCATCTGTAACAACCTTATTTATGTTAACTGGACGAACCAAGTATGGCGACTTGCATGCATCAGCTAGTTTCTTCAATCTTTTGGGTCTGGACTGATCATTTTCTTTAACCCTTTCTATTTCCCTCTCTACTCTCATTGATCTTTCATTTACACAATCACTTCTTACGACGTCATTAAATTCTTGTGTTAACCCTAAGCTAAAACTTGGTATCGGTGAAGTAAACATGTTTGTCATCAACTTTGAGTTTCTTAATAAAGTACTATTCAATCTATCTTAGGCCCAATCAGCTATTTTAAATGATGATTGCGTCAGACTTACACCCTCATCTACCGCACCACTATACACAACCAATCTGTTCTCCATCGGTGTAACATCGTTTATTTTAGTTAATAAAAGTTAATTTTGTTTAAAATGTCGATGTTGATGCCAATAATTACAATAATCATAATAATAATAATAATAATAATAATAATAATAATAATAATTATAATAATAATAATAATAATGTTAATGGTAATAATAATATTAATAATAATAATAATAACAATGGTTTATAAAAAAATTTATTATATAAATTAAGTGCAGGGGGTAAATGTGTAATTTATAAAACTTAAAAACTAAGTTTACAACATAAAATAACACATTTCAAATCACAGGGGCCATTTGTGTAAAATTTTAAAATCCCAACCTCCACCCGCGACTCCCACCTCTGGTCTCCGGTCATGTTCTCCGGCGGGTCTCCGGCGACCCCCAAACACTCAAAATAATTCGGTTTTAACCCAATCAAACCTCCCCGACAACATCATGAGCTAGATTCGAACCTATGCCCCGTTTAAATTTAAAAATTCAAGTTGCTTAGTGCGATCTAGAATCAAACACACTTTCGGCCGGATTCCATGCCTCGATCGATCGCACTAACACTATAATAATCAATTAAACGCACTCACACTACCATATAAATGTCTCCAAATCAATTGCAACTCTTACTTCCTACTAAAACACTCCAAAATCTCACATTCAAACACCACCAAAGCCGCGACTGTTTCTTCGTCGGGATCATCACCAATTTATCACCATTCGGGTAATTCAACACACACACACACACTTGGTTTTACATGGGGATCAAAAGCCCCATAAATCTAATCATTAATAGATTTGTTTTGATCTTTAATTTGGTCGATTTCAGATCTAGGGTTTCATTCGATTTGGGGGTTAGCTTGAGTTAGTGCTTAAAAGATTATGGAACCAAGAACTCACGCGACTGTATGCCTTCGGTTCACTGGTTCCACACTCGGTTGCAATCCAGAAGGTCCCGGGTTCGAACCCGGGCACCTACACTTATTTTTTTAAAGCCTTTTTAGCCTTTTAAAAATTACAAAAAATACCTAAAAATTATAAAAATTATTTTTATAAACTCTGGTTATTTTTAAATCATCAAACTTATTTTCTGCAATTTTTTTGTAAATTTAAATATTTAAAAAAATATAACATAAAACAATAAAAACAATATAACTTATTTTTCTTTAAATATTTATAAACTATTATTTTTATTCAAACATAAAGCGTTTCAAATTGTTCAAAAACTAACAAATTAATTTCCCTTTGACCAATAATTATTTATTTATTAATAATTATTATTTCATTCTTTAATATTTCAGACTTTAACATTATAAGTTGATAAATTATAAGGTCACTAAAAGTTGACCTAGATCCTCCCAAAATATTTTATCTCTTCTAGTCACTTAAATAATTAAAAATTTAATTAACTATCATATAATTAATTAATAAAATTAATTATTTATTTTTCTTGTATTTTAACAATCAAACAAATGGTCAAGTGTATTGGTAGATTTATATTTATATAATTACTTGAAATGAATTAATTTTATTTATTTCAAGACATTCGAACTAAATAAATGATTTTATTTAAACTACCACTCAAAACCCAATCGCAATGAAAACCCTAATCTATTCCCAATTCTCATATTATTAATATTTTAACTCGAGACACCGTTCCGTAGATTACTCGTAAGGAAATCGTTGGTGTCTAATCTATCACGTCCAAATTCTAATCTCATCAATCAAGTGAGTATTCATACCCCTTTTTATATCATTTCATATTTGGGGGAAACCATGTGATACAATATTCAATCATGATATTCTATTGTTATTTCATTCTAAATTCAATTAAAGACAGGTTATGTTATTACTTGCAACTATATGAACATACTATGATAAACTGGACGACAATAAGAACCCTAATCAATCAATCAATCCTGGTATCAATGGTAGATCTACTGGTTTGGATAACCCACCCTATATGAATAGTCGAGTGGTGATTGTACCAGAGGCAATTAGTCAATCTATGGTGTATGTGTGCAAGTCTATTATATGCAAGTGTCAAGTCAAGGGGTTTATATTGTGTCAGTTTATCTATATGCTTCGATATTGCAATATAAGTCTTAACGTTACCCTGTGAATTGGATTATTCTCAATCAATCAATCAATCAATCTATATGTATATTCAAAACTGTGTTTACTCACCGGCTAATCTTTAGCTGACTCGTTACTTTTCACATGATTTCAGGTTAAGCAGGATAGTGGACTTCTACATGCTCATTTAAGACCCGGACTTAGTCAAAATAAAAGACAATTACTATTTGTGACTTCAGTTGTTGTATTTGCTTGTGTTAAACTTATGTTATCGTGTAATCTGATTTTAATATTATTTCCATTATTAGACAACCATGTGTTATGAACAATCAATCATTCCCTCGTCCGCTCCAATGATTCCGCCGTCGGTTGGGGTGTGACAATCGGCGTATGAAACACAACCGTTTGCTGATCTACTGTTGTTGTTTGTGCTCCCTCTCTATTTTCTTCTCTAACAGGAGATACCAACTCAGCTTCTTCTCCTACGTCACTTCTCGCAATGTTATCTACACAGATACCATGCTTGAATCCATCATTATATTTCTGTATACAATCCTTAACTTCGCTACTACCAGGATATTCACTATACGCATCAATAACTAGCTTCTTGAACCTTTTCCTCTCCGTTAGCAACCATTTAAGATGGGTCTTTATTTTTGACACCGTACTCTATACAAACATACCTCACAATTAGTGTGAAAAATTATTAATACATAACTATATCACTTTTACATATGTGTAGAAATAGATATTATATGACATTTTCATTATGTTTATATATTACAGATTATATAGCCACATTACCTCCACCCCAGGAACTTCACAAACATCTGCTGAGTAATCACTTCCTTCATCATTAAGTTAGTCCCCTCATCATTCGTACTTTCTTCTTCATTCTCCTCTTCATCACTTTCGACATACAACACCCGCATGAACCCGTTGCCAAATCCTCCATTCATTATTTCCAAATCTTCTCTCATCTCTAGGTTCTCAAATGTCTAGAAACTAAGAGGACTTATTGAACGCTGATCGTTTATTCCTTTGCAAGTAGTTCCATCAACATATAAAAGCTGCATTAAGAGTAAAACAGTTAGATACATACAATACAATTTAAATTTTTGTTTAACGCAAATGTAGATCAATACCGTAAGTATTGTTAAAGTGCCTTGGAAATGAGAGTTCAAGTCTCTTCTCCTCCATTTTTCTTTCGATTGCTTGATCCTAGACACGATGTAACCGCACCAGTCTATATCTGACAATTCCACATCCTCACTTATAAGATCTAACACACCAACTTTACATTTCCATTGTGTTCAAGAACAACACTATGAAATCCAATTTGAACATTATACCATCATCATCATTTGAAAATGTTATGTTCCTAACAATATCCCTTAAACTAATCAGCTTAGATTTATATCTATCCCTCCACTTCTTTCCTAATTCTGTCCACTCTGTCGCTTTTTCCATTGAAACCAAATCAATTCCTGAATTTGGCAACCCTAACAACGTCTGAATTGCATCGCTATCTACCTTCAATGATCCTTTCTTGCACGTTATCTCCATTGTTTCTGTGTTTAGATTTTCTACAACAAAATACCCTAATTTTGTAGGAATCTGATGTGCTTTTAGTTCTAGTATTCTACAATACTTCATATGCCTATTAAACAGATATATATTGAACACAACTATTAAGGTACACATATTATACTTGCTAAATAATTTACATCAATGTTAATTTTATTTTATAGAAAATAACTTTATGCTTTTTTTTACTTACTCTTATTTGTCTTTACATCGTTTCGCATCTTTCGTGATCTTTTACTTGTTCTTTTTTTCCAAAACTACTATCCACATCCACACCGTCATCTGTCAACAAATATATACAACAACTTTCATTGTTTTGTCATAATATTAAAATACCAATTTATATTTCTTAAATCGTATTATCATACCAGCTGCTTCATATAAATCATCATCTGTATTTTCAAGCGACTCATCACTAGCTGCATTTCCTTCATCCAATGAAATTTCTTCATTTTCTTCACATGGCTCTTCACCATAATTTCTGTCTGAAGACTCGCTATTGTCAACATCTGACTCTCCTAGTATAACAGGGCTATCAGACTTATTTTTAAACTTTGAAAAAGATGTTTTTCTTGCAATTCTACTACTTTTACGTCCTGCATTCAAGTATATGCTCATTTCATATATCACCAACTGCTACATTTAAAAACTAAATTACAAAATGTATAAACTTACTTGACAATGAATGAAACCTCATTTTTCTCAACTGCAAAAATTGTTTAGCATTACTAAAAAGCATACAAACCAACAATTATAATGTAACGTATATGTTTTAAAGATAAACTGTACACTTTGCTACAAAGAAGGATAATGCACATTTTTACATATTAATTTACACAAATGTATTTACATACATATATACAAACATATAACAAAATTACATGTATGTTATGTTTATATAACAAGTATATTGATTTGAATGAACTACAATCATTGTACACAGTTAAAACGTATTTTCTCATGTTTCTCCTTATTTCAACAATACCATTTTTTTACACAACTGTATGTACAAATCAAATATAAAAACTTATACAGGTTTACATGTACGTAAATTCCATACAACAATGTTTCATCTACTGAATAAACTACCAGCAATTGTACACATTGTAAACATATACATGACATTGAATACCATATGCTTGATTTACACATATGTATTCCTCAGCACATACCTAAACTTATTCAGATATTAGTTTTACGTCCAAACCCTAGGATTTTTGTAATCCTTACACACAAACATTACATTCCAAACGCACAGATTATCTCTATTACTAATAATCAAACCCTATGTAATGTACTATTTGTTACATTGCATCAATAACCACGATTTTACAATTTACATACTATCGTCGACCAACAAAACAAGGTACAAATCAGGGTTACAAATATGTAAACTCATAATCCTAAAACTAAAATCAGTTTCACTTACTACTGTTCTTCGAAGCCAAATGCCGCAAACAGAGACTTCTCAACTTTGAGAATCGATCACTAGCCCCACTTCTTCAAGCTTTTCTTTTGATGCAATCGCAATAGGGTTCGTTGTTCTTCCGATTATGTAACCGTATCCCCTATGATTTGGGGATTTTGTTTCTAAAACCGGCAACTTCCAATTTTAATAATCACGGAAAAGACCAAACTGCCCTTTTTATCAGTTTTCTTATTTGTTTTGTGTACTAAATTTTCACTTTCTACCCTTAAACACATCCACCCTTGATTCTCAAAATCAAGGGCTAGAAATGGTTCTTTCAGTCCTGATTTTAAATGTGGTACTGCAAAGATCATATCCCTATATACATACATACATACATACATATATATATATATATACTAGCTTTAGAAAACCGTGTATTACACGGCTTGAATAAATAAAATATTAATATAATAAAATTTATAAAAAATAAAATAATATTTCAAGATATAACATGACTGAATTTATGTATGAGTAAGTACTATAAGTAATAAAACAGTGATATCAACTTTTTATAACTTTGTTTTTAAACTTTTCTTAAAAAAATAACATTTTGTTCTAAAACAAACCGTATAAAAATACCATTTTTTTAAATATTTCATTATCATAACTCCTAAATTAAATTATTTTTGGTTTTTAAACAATTTACTTTCTAAAAACACTAATTTCATAATATATCGTATTTTTAAAAAGTTTGATATTTTAGAAAAAATATTATTTATAAAAATTTGTTTATTTAGAAATAACATTAATAAAAAGTATTTTTCTTAATTTATAAAAAAATTATTTTAATCTAAAAAAAATGTTAAATAATATTATTAGTAATTAAGGTAATTATTTAATAGGAGAGAGAGGCGGGAAAATTTTGATGAGGAGAATTGTGGTGCTGACAAATGTCATACAAAGTTACTCTTTTATTATAATAGGTATATATATATATATATATATATGTTTAAGTCTCCGTCCTATCAACATAAACCGATTAACATCGGACGAATTAAAACATTGAAGAACCAGTAGATTTGCAATAGGTGGGTATTAGATTTGCACATTTTGGTGGTTGGCAAACAAATTATAAATCTTATTAAAGACTTATGTCGGTGGGGGAGAATCCCCAAACCCTAAACCACCACCACCGCACCTCCAATCCCCCCACACCACCCAAATCGCAGCCCCATCGCCACCAGATTCACCCAAATCTCCCACCTCTCACCACCACAGCGTCGATTCGGAAGAAGACCACCGAAGCGTTTCCTTTGGGTGTTCTTCAAGGGATTACGAGTGAGTCATGATGGCGATGACCTGCAAAGATGCTAAAGGTGCGATGATGGATACGTTCGTTACACACCTGAGCAAGTTGAAGCACTCGAGAGGCTGTATCATGAGTGCCCTAAGCCCAGTTCAATTCGTCGTCAACAACTCATTCGTGAATGCCCTATTCTCTGTAACATTGAGCCCAAACAAATCAAAGTTTGGTTCCAAAATCGAAGGTTCGATGCAAAACTACAATCATTTTAGTTGTTTTCATCAATTATTGTTAAAGATTTGTGATGGGTGTTGAGATTTGGGGATAAATTTTTGTTCGTTCAATTTCGATTTGCAGGTGCAGAGAGGAACAGAGGAAAGAAGCTTCACGTCTTCAATCTGTGAATCGAAATCTAACAGCTATAAACAACTCAGGTACTGTTTCTGTGTGTTGCTTGAATTGAGGTTGGGTTAGAGGTTAGGGTTCTAAAACTAATTTCACGGTTTTGGATTCTTATTGATATACTTTAAAGATTTTCAGTGATAAAAAGTGATGTGTATGTTAAATAGCTTCCGTTTATAAAATAAAGGTTGTTATGTTGTTAAATGTTAAATTAGGTTTAAGAAGAAATGATATCAAATTGAATGATTCATAATGCACATTAGGTGTTTGAGGAAATGCCTCAAAGAAGACATGACTAATTATAAAGCATAGAGTAATTTCTCGAAGATGCTGTGGTTGCTTTGTTAAAAGAGCTTGGTGCAAGCAAAAAACTCAGTACTATTATTGAAGAAGAGTCATTGATGAATGATGGGTATCAATTTTCTGTGACTGTTTAAGCATCTTATTCAAGATATGTTTTTATTTTATTAGAAAAAATATTATAAAAATTTCTGTGACATGGTAATTAAGTTGTAATTCTGTTACATTCAGGACGACAATTGTTGTGTATACACTTTTTTTCCGAATGGTAAACGGATCAACTTTCAAATGGTATACCATCATCAGGTTCTTATCACAAGTATCTCTTGGAGCGTAAGTGTTTTATCTTCAATTAGTAAATTGTAATATGATTGTTATAGTTGGTTTAATAAAATTATTTCCTTGGTCCAGTGTAGGAATAGGTATTGCATTTGGCCTGATGTCTTATTTGTGGCTTGGATTTATTTTTAGCGATACAGTGATAGAAATTACGCTGACTTTTGCTGTGAGCTACCTGGCTTACTTCACGGTATGTTTCCTTTTAAACTCACAAAGCTACATATGGTACTGATATACTTTGCATGCTATGCATTCTCCTGGAAGTAATCTGTTGATGGACGTGACAAGCGGCTGGTATTTGTGCATGCAAGTTGTCAACAAAATATGTATTGGTTTTTCTATCAGATTATTTGATGGTGTATTTAATGTTAAGATCATTAACACTAGATCCACTAGGGGAGCAAGAGAAATTGTTTGCTTGAGGTTTATGACTACAATACAATTACAAAGTTGGACTTGCGATATGTACAGCCTTATGAGCTTGCATTGATAAGATGTAGACATGTAGTAGCTTAAATTGATACCTACTATTTAAGACTTCCATCTTTGGGAAGGAGTTTTCTAATATGAGTACTATCTACCTTATGTTAGTTACAATTAAGTATACTTTAGTCTAATAGAATGTCTTAAAAATGTATGTGTTGGAAGAAGTGTTTCGTTCCTTCTATGCATTTTGTATGAAGCTAATTTTTGTCTCCCTTGTGATAGTCTCAAGAAGGTGTCGATATCTCTGGAGTTTTAACACTGATGACGTTGGGAATGTAAGTTCAAATGCTTCTATAGTCCATGATGTCCATCATACACTGAAAATATACTAATCTGATTGGGCAAAAATCTTGAGTAGGTTCTATGTTGCGGTTGCTAGAACAGCTTTCAAAGGTGAAGGGCAACAAAGTTTGCATCTTTTCTGGTATTCTTTCCTTTCTTGTCTTTAAAGCTTTTTATATGTTTTTTTTTGCGGTCGGTTGCGGTTCTGCTTCCGGCGGAGGAGGGCGATGGCCGCTTGGCTTGCCGCTTCCGACGACGTCGCATGGCCTGTCGTCTTCGGACATCTGCGCCGTCACAAGTTTGGCCGGTTGCGGTTCTGTTTCCGGCGGAGGGCGATGGCCGCTTGGCTTGCCGTTTACGGCGACGCCGCTTGGCCTGTCGTCTTCGGACATCTGCGCCGCCACAAGTTCGGCCGGTTGCGGTTCTGCTTCCGGCGCAGGAGGGCGATGGTTGCTTGGCTTGCTGTTTCCGGCGACGCCGCTTGGCCTATCGTCTTCGGCCATCTGCGCCGCCATAAGTTATTTGTTTCTCTTTTTTATCGCAGCTGCAGCGGCAACGGCGGCGGCAGAGGTGGTAGTGGTGGTGGTGGTGGGGGTGTTGTATGAGAGTTTTAGTGAGGGGCCGGTGGGGAAGAAGGTACGGAGGGAGAGGGAGAGGTTGCCGGACACCGGAGATTGATGGTGGTGGGTGGCGGAGAAGCCGGTGGTTTCGCTACTCTCTGCTATTCTTGCGGGTATGGATAATTTTATCTCCATTTTAACCTTCTGTTTTGGGAAATTTACTTAATTTGTTGCATAGATTGATGTTTATTGCAAGGGCATTTTGGGATTCTGATTTATGGAAATCATAAGACCAATTCCTCTGTAATGAATATTTTAGGGTTATTACTATTATCTGTGTTTTTGATTTTTTGTGTCTAAAGTTTGAGCTTTTCTTGCAAATATTACATTTGCTTCTGCATGATGATCAATTCTATCAATTGCCCCAAATTTAGGATTATTTTTATGAAAACCATTGTTGTAAAGTGAGAATTGACCCCATCATTATTCAGAGTGCCAATTGGTTCAAGAGAGACAATAGCAGCAAAACATTACACGATTTTACAATTATAGGGTTTAATTTGATGATGATGGTGTGATCGTAACGCATAAGGGTTGTTGAATCGATAGTTTATTCAGAGTTTTCAATTGGGTGATTTGTGGGTCGATCGAAATTATGTCTACTGGGGTTAATTTGGTGATGACTGTAACTGGATCTACAGTGAGTATGATGTCCATCGTGTTCGTGTGTACGAGACTTATATGTGCTCGTATTCAGTATTTATCTTCAAGACGAGCTCTTCGTATGTCTTCTAGATCTGATCTCAACGCTGTAAGTATCTCTGTTGTTTGATCTGTATAGCTGTTTGAAAGCTTAATTGTGTGGTTTGATCGTACATTTAACTCCATTGGTGAATCAAACATGTTATTATTCAATCCATTGGTGTATAAATTCCCCAAATTTAAACACATATGTGTCTCCAAAAAGATAAACAGTATTGTCTTTGGCAATTTGGTAAAGATATTGGTATAACAGTAGATAACTGATTAACACTATTAGTTTAAGCATATAGTTTTGTTTTCTTATCCATCTGTAGCAGCTTTAAAATGAAAAAAACTATACCAAAAGATTATCTTGTGTGGAGATGAGAATTATGTCGGGTTGGTGGGTTGATCGTTGAACCAAAACACAGGTGGCAACCGGAAATTTTTGACCGGGTCGTTAATAAGTTTTCTTCTCAACCGGGGTCAAGTTCATGTTTTTTTAAAAGAACCTTAGAGTTATTACAAAAATCTTAACAAGTTCATGTTTTAAACAGCTTTATGGTCAAATTGTTTTATTAAGGGGATGTACAAGTTAACCCGAACATGACCTTTTTATAAAATGCGTTAGATATGACAACCAAAATCTGATTATTTTAGAAATTACCACCCCTGCTCTGGTGTAGGGCTTATGAGTGTTTTCAATTATGTTTTTCATTGATTCTTCTATTTTCTTAGTTGATATAGGCTCAGATGATTGTGTTTCATGGTGTTAACTTTTGACTATGGTTCACACTTTATCTTTGATAACTTTTTTGCTTTTTTGTGTTGAAGCGGGAGCGTGGCATGCGTGGTGAGGCACCTTTTGATGTAGCAAGCTTCCCTACAAAGAAGTACAGCGACCCGTTCTTTTCTTGCGCTAAAGATGCTCAGTAAGTAGACTTTTTGAAGCTAACTGTTTTAACTGAATCAAAATTCGTAAAGAGACCAATGTTTCCTGGATGCTAGCCAAATTTGCATTTTTGCTTTGTGTTTTACATATGAATGTGTTTTAACTTGCAAGAATGTACTGCAGGAGATAATGAGTGAGATTGTATACTGGTTTTTAGGTTCTTGGTCTATTTAACTAGAGAAAATCAATTTTTATGGCTTATAAATACAATAGTACAAATCCTATTATGTTTTATCAAGATTTTATAATGCCATTTAATTTTCCTGTAAGAACTTATATCCCTCAACAATTTTGAAGTTGCAAAAAAAAGATCAGTTTAACTTGGAAAGGTGAAAACTTTTATGAGTGAATCAATCTTTATGATTAATAAATACATGTTATACTTTTTTCCATTGTTTTTCGTGCATCAACTTTGGCAGGATGATCATGGGGTATTATTGGTTTTGGTTAATTGTTTTTATGCTGCTTACACTATCTATTGGTACTCTATTTTCTGGATTAGGCCATTCACTAACGTCAGTTGGGGTGAGTTGAATTGATTATATATCTTCTAAAATGTTTTTAATGTATGAAATTTACTCAAAAAGTATAAATTGATTTTGATGGTCCACGTCATTGTTGCAGGCAGGAGTAGCTGCAATCTTTATGTTTATATCATTTAGTTCATTATTAAGCATCTTTGGGGTGCCCGCACTACTGAAGGAGATCAAGGTAAATGGACGGGTCGGATAATGGGTCAAAATGGGTTTTGGGTCATAACAAGTAATTCCATTCGGATTTTGTCGGGTTGACTTATAACACATCGTTTTCTGTTGTGTATGCATGTATGACTACTAGACCCGCCGAAGGGGTACGGCGACGACTTCCTTAAACAGATTCTGGCGATTCCCAACTACAACATCACCGGATGTTTACCTGCAGCCAATACACCCGATTCCACTGCTTCTGATACACTCTCTGCTCATCATCATCGACAACAGCAGCAACCACATCCTGTGTTTCCCTTAGGTTTGAGTTTAGTCAACGGCGGTGAAGCCATCGGAGCCTTTGCAGGGCAGCAACAACAACAGTTGCAGCAGCAGCAGCGTGTGAGTTGTTTCCGTTACCCTAAATAAGCTTTTGAATTATTTTTTATTTATACAAAGTGTTGTTTTTAGGGATGATTTTGTTTGGTTCATGTGCAGGAGAGAGGAGGGAGCATGAACATGGGTGGTTTGTTTCCTTAATTTGAAAATTTGCAGTCACACTCGCTGCTGCATACTGTTCCACAGGTTAATAATTCCTATTTTGTGTCATGCATCGATATCTGCTCTAAACTTTTAACATATATGTTTGTGTTTCAATGTTTGATTCATTAGGGTTGCGTAAGGTCTGTTAGTGGATCATAGATTTAAACATAGGGGCTTTGAATGCCCTCTTTGATACTTTACAAGATACTGTGTTGGTTTTATCACAGTCACGCTGTTGATACTCAAACACGAACAGCCGCAGCAAAGCGCGGCATATACTCCTAGTTAATTATTAAGCATTTACCGATGCTTTCTCTCTTTTTTTTTCTTTTTTTTTTTTCTTTTTTCTTTTTGTTTTGTCCTACACAGTGAGACAACCTCAATGGATGTCGTGCAAGTCGCCTGCTAAATAATAATCTGTGTGTCACCGGTTAACAAAGTGGTGGAGATGAACGCACGTCACCTAGCTACTTCATCTCTACGTCAAAATAATATAATCTCTTTGGCATATATAAACCGGTTAAAATGAAGTAATTTGCCATCTTTTACCGGTTTTTCTCTTTAACATAACTGGTTTTTCTCCATCAGTGTTTTGAGACTGTGTTTGATCGTTATTGGTTCGGCTTGTTAAAAAATGTCATAAAAGCGAACACCGATGTCGGTTCTGATAATATCAAAATATTGACAATGAATTTGTTCGTTCACAAGCGGCTGGGTTTTTCATGATACCGCAATGGTAACGCCACTCGCTATAGGTTATGATATTAAATAAATACGTTTTGAATACATCTTCGTTTACAAAAAGAAAAAAAAAGGTTTAAGCGGAACGTTCAGAAAAAAACAAACAAACGGTCATACAATTTTTTAAGTGAACAGACGAAAGTTATAACATAATCACGAAATTATTAGATATCAAACAGTTGAAAATAAAATCAGAAAATGTAATATTATATAGAGTATGATTTTTGAAATAAAAAGTTAGAAAAAATAAAATAAAAAGCATCACATGTCGCCGATCTAGTGTCAATGTCGCACACTCCTAATAACATGGTTACCAGTTGCATATGTAATACTATCTTATTAAACCCGTGTGATACGCGGATAAAGAAGAAAAAAAAAGATTAGACTTTACAAAACTAAGATAAAAGTAATAGTCTTAAATTAATATCATTATATAAAAATATTTTACAGATTGTTGAATACTTCATTACATGCAACGGATATTATTCTATTAGTAACTTGATTTTAAATAGCGATAAGTGCACCGAGGCGACAAGGTCTAAAACCAAAGCGCAAAAACGGTGGACTTTTCGTACGCGAAGCGTTAAACGTTTATATTTTTTAATATATTCTATAGTTTTTAGCATCCTTCACTCAAAAATATAGCTATAAATAAGGTTTATATATGCTTTAATATATAAATTACCTATATGTATGACCTTTTTAGCAGCATGTATAGTATTTGAAACAAAAAAAAACATCTCCTCTACAATTTAGTATCGTAAAAAAATACACCTTCTCATTCCACATGGATTTGAACAGAAAAAGTCCATGAAACGACCTGAAACTCTCATTGCGTTTTACATTTTGGTATCGTATAAAAATACACCTCCTCATTCCACATGGATTTGAACAGAAAAAGTCCATGAAACGACCTGAAAACTCTCATTGTGTGTTTACAATTTGGTATCGTAAAAAAATACAAATCTTATATGGACCAGTAACATACTTAAAATTATTTAATGTTTTTACTGATAGTAGAAAAAAATATAAAATGTTTTTATCGATGGTAGGACAACTAATATAAAAACACACTCATTGTTTCAAAAAACTTACTCAAGTAAGTTGCATGCATAAGGATACTATTAAAAGTATTTTTAAGTAATGATAATAACTAATAAAAAGTTATGATAATTGCTAATATATTTTATGGAAATAAAAAAATACGTTCATCAACAACTATCATTTCAACATAATAGGTTTCATGTTACTTTGTTGCATATAGAATTGAATCATATGAACCTTAAAGGTAAGGTCTTAAACGTTACATTCAACATGATTATCTTATCTGACCACATCAAGATGTGCATAAAATAAAAAGAACTGAAGTTAAATTGATATCATTTCATTAGATAGAGAAAAGGAGATAGGGGATTGAACAATTTATTGAAAGACTAGACTCTTTCAAATTATAATTTAAAATTTAAAATCCACAAAAGTAGAAATTGCTTTGTTAAAAATATAAAAAAATCAAATAAAATCTTTTATCTTAAATTTTTAAAATAATTTCCGCGTTAATGTTTATAAATTATCAAAGGCAATCTCCTAAATTTATGAATATGATTTGGAGCTAAAATGAAATCAAATGTAATAATTTGAAATTCAATAGTATAAAAATAAATTTAAACCAAAAAAGTTGATGGAATGTCATGATTAGTAATTAATTTGTAATATAATTCTTTGAGTTTTTAGAATTGAATTTCATGTTTATATTAAAATTGCAGATAACTTGAAATCAATTATTAGTTATGATTTGAAGATAAAGAAGGAAACATATTTTTATTTATTATTTAAATTAATATGTAGATATTGTAGGAAACGATGTAGACTAATTCAAAACTTATCATGTGATTAAAAATAGTTTTAAAAAATGACATCTCACTACTCTAATAAAAGAGTAACTATGGTTGCCACATGTCACTTTTTAAAATCATCTAATAACACGTGTCAGCATTATATTCATTCTAATCAAATTTTTTCCGCTTCTCTCTCATATTAAATAATC
Source organism: Flaveria linearis (assembly GCA_024085815.1). Lineage (NCBI taxonomy): Eukaryota > Viridiplantae > Streptophyta > Magnoliopsida > Asterales > Asteraceae > Flaveria > Flaveria linearis. The sequence goes on along the minus strand of JABSNV010000989.1, from coordinate 5,764 downwards.
ACATTAATTACTAATAATATTATCTATTTATTTTTACATTATAATTAGTATTTAATAAGTTAAGAAAGATAAATTTTATTAATGTTATTACCATAGAGATAGTTTTTTCTAAAAAAGATTTTTTTCTAAAAAATAAAATTATTTTTACGTAATATTTTAAAATTGGTTTTTAAAGTAATGTTTTAATAAAACAAAAATAATTAAAATAGGGATTTATAGTAAGGAAATTTTTAAAATTTTTTTAATGTTGTTTTAAAACAAAATGTCTAATTTATCTTTGAAAAAATAAAAAATTAAAAGGTTCATATTATTGTTTTATTACTTATAACTATTACTTATACATAATTTCAATCATATCATGTTTTAGTCTATCATTTTAAATTTAATAATTTTTATTCAATTTAATATTTTATTTATTTAACCCGTGTATTACACGGGTTACTAAAGCTAGTGTGGTATAAAAAATGTTTGTATATTATAATCGTAAAATTGAAAATGTAAACTTACATATCTGTGTTTTGTTAGGACAAAATGATTCCATATTAAAGTCATCGCAAAATTAGCGACGAAATCCACCTTTTTATTTATCATTTTTGTTGTAACCATGCTTTTGCATATTATGTATATTTTCAATTAACGATGAAAGTGGTGTTGAGAGTCAGGTGCGTCGAATTGGGGACTTACGACAAGGTGTTTCGGTAGCAAAATTATCGTATAATTAACGACAAAATATTTAAAGGCTTTTCTTTGTCGCCAAACATAACTATATGAGGTCAATGTCAAACATAACGATACTTGGTCAAAAATTATTATATTATGTCAGACATAGCCATAAGTGGTCAAACATAACTATATACAGTTAATCATAGTCGTAATTAGTCAAGTGTAATCAAACATAGTCAATCTTGCTTAAACATAACAATAACATAACTATATCATGTCAAGCATAGTCATAAATAATCAAACATGACTGTATACGGTTGATCATAGCCATAATGGTTAAATATAGCCCTGAGTGGTTTCTCGCATGGTTTCTTCATCTATGATACTCGTGATGATATCCTATATTGATCACATAAGTCGTAGTCATACCCGCCTCACTCCTTAAAAACTTAGTCACTTTCATTTATAAACCTCATTAACGCGTCATGGATATGTATATTAAGGCATACATGAATAACAATCAGTGAAAGTAACAAATCATGCAAAACCACTAATATAGGTAGTACAATATGGTCCTTAAACATCATAACGAACAAGTGCAAATGACTACAACTTTAAAAGACGATACTTTATAAGTAGAATGAATATGTTTTTCATGTTTATAGAAATTATCAAATAACTCTCTTTCATCTACTTTATTCATCATATCATGTTCTAACCTGTTCTAACTTTGAAAAGGTAAACGCTTTAAGTGGAAATGTTAAAGGCAACTTAAAGCATTGGCGCCAAAGGCATTATAACCCAGCGGCATCTTGGTGGTGGGATAAGACTTAGGGCCTATTAGGTCATGGGTTCGAATCTCACAAAGGGGGGTTTTCTCATAATTATGAGTTTCCTCCTGAATTGGTAACTTGCTGGTGGAATATGATCGCGTGGTAACACTGGTGGCACGATGATACTCCAGTGATCCGTGAGTGATTCCAATTTAGCCGTTCAAAAAAAAAAACTTAAAGCATTGGTGTTGCCTCATGCTTTTTACTCATAATAGTTTTTTTTAAAAGATTACTTTTTTAATTATGAAATCCTTTACCAAGTTAGTAGCTAGTGGGGTTCGAACCTCTGACCCATATTAACAGTGGAAAGCCTTTGCCACCACACCAAAGGGTGTGGTTTTTTTACTCATAATAGTTGTGGGCACAAAAACATAGTGAGACTTTAGTCATTTCAATGATTGAATGATGATTGTGTCATTGGAAGCACTAGAGGATTAGTTTTAGTGGCTTACAACTTTAGAATAAAGTAAAATTTCTTTGTGTAATGTACGTACAACTTAATGCATATCATTCAATCATTGAAATGAAAGTGTAAACGAGTCAAATCGAGTTCGAGCTCGTTTAGGCTCGAGTTTGGTTCGTTTGCAGTTTTATTTATAAAATTCGAGCTAGGCTTGTTAACAGGTTTACGATCTAGAGCTTGACTCGGGCTTGATTTGTTTATTATTAAATTATTAAAATTTTATTTTTCTATAATTACTTTTATATTTATTTATAATCATACTACCTAACATAATATATATTATTTAATTATTTATATCATAATAATATATCTAACAATATATTTATGTATATATATTTATATATATGTAATATGTACATAAAAATTATATAAATAAAAGCTTGTTTAGGCTCGCGAACCGGCTCGAGCTCGATATCTGAAGGTCGAGCTCATTTAATAAACGAGCCATAATGTGAGCTCGAGCTGATCCTGAGTAGCGTTCATGAAGAAGGTACAGACCTTAACGTAAAAGGAAAAGAAAAGCAAAAAAAGCCCATAAAGGGTTTGGGTCTGGGCCGAAAAAGAGCAACCTGGGCTAGATGAGCAAATGGATAATGCTAGATGGGTCGGACCGAATTAAAACTGGACTCGAATTTATACCTTTTTAGCTTTCTTACTTATCACTAGAGGTGCAAATTTCGGGTTTTTTTTGGAGCCGGTTCGGGTCTGAACCGGACCAGTTCCAAGTCAACGCAAAGAAAACCGGTTTTTGACCAAGAACCAGTTCGGGTCGGAACCGGTTTTGAGGGTGGAAAACCCAACCCGGTAATTTGTAGGTAATTTGTAGGTAATGTCATTCAATATTACTGGTCTTTATAGGTAATTTGTATTTATAATTTTTTTTATTTTCTACAACAGTTTTAATATTTTTAAGGATAAATAGATCATAACATAAACCCTGCATAATTATAATCTCTAACAATTTGGTTGTATGCCGAACCACTTAACCACCAGGATTAATTAGATCTTAATTTTATACTGATACTTCATAATCAAATTGTCTAATAGTAAAGTATTTTTTTATAATATGATACAAGTATATATATATAATATACTATATTAGAAACATAAAGCATTTTTATAACAAACTAATTGAAGAGAGACCCGCATTAGTCCTTATGAACACCCTGATCTAGTATATAGGGTGCAGGGTCTATCGACCCCATAGCCTTTTAACTATTCTATCTATTGTATATTATGGTTTTTCAATTGACAACGGAGATTTTTTATGTTGACCCTTAGAGATTTTTAAACTTACTTAGAAAAGATCAATCTATACATGTTGTGCTTAAAAACAAAATGACAAAGAAAAGTGAGCATCGAATGCGATTAAGTACTTGAGTTATTATTTCTAAATTGTTACTGAACGGTGCATTACTTTTGTATGATCATGGTTGCATCAAAAACTTCGTTGTAGAATTTAGTTTGACCTGATCTGATGATAAGTTATCAATATTTATGTGATCCAACTTGACCGAGCTGAAAATTCAGACTTTGAGCGAGGAGACATGCGAATTGACCCGGTGGAAAAAGAATCATTTATTAGTTTGCCTACACTTTTGTCATCATTATCGAAAGCTTAATACCTAGAAACACTTTACAAGCATATTTATAAAATTGAAGAATCAATCTAACCCCTTCCTTGTATTTTAAAATATTAAAGCTTTGCTAAATGTTCTCCCTATTTAGAATTGTCACATTAATAAGGTTTATTTAATTAATTGAGTAAATTGCCATTTTCGTCCCTGTGGTTTGGTGAAAATTGTCACTTTCATCCAATAGTTTATTTTTTCGCATCTGGGTCCCTGTGGTTTACAAATCTTGTCATATTCATCCAGTTCGTTAACTCCATCCAACATTCTCCGTTAAATGAAGGGTATATTGGTCATTTTACATATATGTTTTATTTTTCAATTTTTTTAAACCCCATTTAATATATCCCCTTTAAACAAATTGCTATTTTAGTCCCTGTGGTTTGGACATGTTTGCCAATTCAGTCCACAAATCCCACCACCTTGGCATAAAACACCATATCACCACCACCTGTGATGGAACCACCATGTAGACGTAGGGTACAAATAACCCACACAAGACCGAGTACCAGAACTCAAAGCCCGGCCCATGCGGGCGGAATGGGTAAGTCAGCAGGACACGTGCCCCGCATTTAATTACATCAGAATCACTACAATCATAACCGATAATTCAGTAACGGTCGGAGAACATAAAAGGTAATGGATTTGCCGGGGAATAATCCCTGTAAATCAGCACACGAGACGGGCACCACCACCTTAACTGGTGTTGTTTTCATTATGCGTAGGTGTGAAGCTTCAGAGAGCATCGGTGGATCGAAGTTCAACAAGACCGGAACCATCCAGAGTTGGACCTCGTATTTACACACCACACCACCACCACGCCACAAAACCACCACCACTCCATCAGAACCACCAAATCATCACCACCACCCTATCATAAAACCACCAACACCATACCAGACGGGCACCACCACCACACATTAGATCCCCACCACCACACATTAGATCTCCACCATCACATACTAGATCACCACCACCATGTGGACCCTAGAAACCAACCGTTAATCTTAAACTTATAACAAACCCCTTCGAAAACGTATATGGAACCCTTGAAAACGAGTATTGTAGAGGTATTAGTAGGGTTTGATATGCATTTTCGAAGTGGTATGTTACAAGTCCAATATTGATTGTCGATTTTTAGGGTTTACATGGTAGCGACGATCCGATGTGCGTGGTGGTGGTGGGCGCTCTGGTGTGGTGTTGGTGGCTTTGTGATGGGGGGTGGTGGCGGTGGTTCGGTGGTTCTTGTGACGGGTAGTGGTGTGGTGGTTATTTTTGGACTAAATTAGTAAATACGCTCAAACCACACGGACTAAAATAGCAATATATTTAAAGAGTATATATTAAATCAGGTTTAAAAATAAAAATAAAAACATATGTGTAAAATGACCAATATACCCCTACATTTAACGGAAATTTTGGATGGAGTTAACGGACTGGATGAATATGACAAGATTTGTAAACCACAGGGACCCAGATACGAAAAAAACAAACTATTGGATTAAAGTGGCAATTTTCACCAAACCACAGGGACGAAAATGACAATTTACTCTAATTAATTTTATATCATAGAAACAAAATTAGTTCATCTAATTTGACACTTTTAGATGAGAGTGTATTAAAATACCGGAGAGGGATGTATTTAGACTCTCCTTAAACATCTTAGTACTGGTTTGCTTAATTGCAACTAGTTATTGCATTTATGTTACAAATAGTTATTTAATTTATTAAATGGATTTCAATAAAATAGATTAACTGGTTTGCTTTTCTTTCTCTATGAAGATGTAAATAATCATTAACTAGTTGCTAGAAATTTTATAAAGTCTAAGCTTAAAACGAACTCAAGCTACATCTTTGTTTGTCTTATAAATAAGCTCGAGTTGAACTTACATAAGCTTACACATGGGCACAAACTTAAATGCATCTATTATACATATAACATATTACATATAACATAAAAAAGTTTCGCACCTAGCTATGAACAAGTAACTTTTTAAAGTGTAGGGCTCACTTTTTATTTTTATTTTCTCTTTCAAGAGTAATCTTTTAAAAGTTTGATTTTTTTTTCTCTTTCAACCATATTTTAAATATATATTTTTTAACCTTTTTTTATTTTTTTAAAGACTATAAAAAATAACGGCTAGTTTTTCCCACTACAAATGTTTATATATACT